>JALPQI010001850.1:0-103476 GCA_025490895.1 Thaumatotibia leucotreta
GGAGCGATTGTGGACTCGTCAGGTGACAGCTGTCAATTATTATCAGCTGTCAATTATTATCAATTATTATCATTTACTTTATATATAACATCGTTTACTATAAGAATACATTAACATCATCATCATCATCATATCAGCCGAAAGACGTCCACTGCTGAACATAGGCCTCTCCCAACGATTACATTAACATAATAATGAAAAAATATAATTCATGTAAGTTTAAATATTTTGGGGTAGTAATCTTTTCTGGTAGCTGTTTATTTACATGGGATTCGCAGTTCTAACCTAACCTACTTTTCTGGAATCAGTTTATATTAGTGGGGGTCCTAGTTCTAACCTATCCCACTTTTCTGGTAGCAATTTATTTCTAGATAGGTCGCAGTTCTAACCTAACCTAACCTACTTTTCTTGTAGCAGTTAATTTCCGCGGGGGTCGCAGTTCTAACCTAACCCATTATGGGTAGCAGTTTATTTCTACGGAGATTGCTGGTCTAACCGAACTTATTCTACCTTTTCTGGTCCTATTTATTTCTGAGAGGTTTATTTACGTAGTTATTTGAGACGTTAATGTTTATTTTATTTTAATTTCTATTTGTTATGAAGATTATATGAAACAGAATTAGTAAAATGTCTGATATATGAAACGGTAGTATGTTTAATGTATGTTATATATTATTTTTAGCTTATATTATTTGGAAATATACATTTTGTGTATTATATTAAACGATTTTATACGTTTTCAACATTTGTTAACTGAAAATATGCAATAAATTTGTATTCATTTCGGTACGTACCCCAGTATATATGTCGCAGTTGCAACTAAGCCCTTACCTCATACCGATATAAAGCGAAACTCATTTAAAGTCACTTTCACACCCTTGGTAACCCCTTCCCTTTACGTGTAGAGTTCTCGAAAGTCTGAGGGCTCTTAGCTAATTTGTAAAGTTACTGTTGAAGCGAGTTATTGGTTCTTGGATTTGTTTCTTGAGTAGCGCATTCAGATTCTAGGGCCAGAACTTGGAAATCCGTAATTTTCGAGCATCTACATCAAGTAAGACAATATACTATAATCGTACAAGTAAACAAGAAAGTGTAATAAACCGTTTCAGTGCGGATGACACGCCAAGCCACGGATGACACGCCATAGAATATGATGACACGATAGGCGTGTCATCATATTGTGTGGCGTAAGGCACGCTTGGCGTGTCATGAAAACATTTTTCGCCGCATAGATAAAAGTTTTTGAAAATGTAACACGCAAAGAATCGGTCTTAAGAGAATAATAAATAGTATATAATGATATCAGCTCAGTGATGTGACAAAATAACATCAATCTACCTTGTGGGAACCTTCACAAAGTGGACTGATGACTTGGTGAAGGTCGCAGGAGCCCGCAGAATACGATTGGCGCAGGACAACATAGGATAGATATCAAATATCTTAGGATATCTTACATAAATCGACCTAGTCCCATGATAAGCTCAATTAAGGCTTTTGATGTGTGTATCAAGCGCGATATATGTATGTACATAGACAGCTACAATCAAGGAACGAATATCTGTTATAAATAAATATTTCATTATAGTATTAAGACTATACCCAGAGTGCCTATGCCTACCGAGATCCAAGACTTAATTGACTCCCTGTTCCACTTACAAACAAATTCACAAGTGTGACAAAGACATACTGAGAACCTCCGCAGGCGAATAAAATGAATGGGAGGCTACAAAGCAATACAATAAAACTCTCTGTAATTTTACTTTATTAGCATATAAGATGAAGTTGTGATATTTCGTTAAAATGATTTCCTCCTACGCGTTTTTTTTCAGCTTGGAAGTTGAGATCCCGAAGGACAAGCATCGTGGGAAGAGAAATCGAAGCGTAAATGTCAAACAGAGACGAGTAGGTCATTCAAAAACTCATGGTTAATGCCATATCCAATCTACAGATGTCGTGCAAAATCCTTTCCCTTCGGCTTTTCACGGAAACATCCGAATTCATATTGCTGTCACAATGAACTTCAGTATATATTGCACTGAAGCTAATTGAGATAGGGAGGTTAATTCGGGCGTTTCCGTGAAGAGCCGAAGAGAAAGGATTTTGCTCTTCATTGTACAGTTCTAAGTGACTCACACGTGGTCACTCTCACTCGCGTGCGCACTAACACGCTACCACAATATTGCCATGTTCAAAGGTTATTCAATTTGGACTAAGTGTCAGTGTGAAAATGTTCAATTTTGAAGTTTGTAAAAGTGCAACATAGTACCTTGTAATATCGGGACAGAAATAGATATCGTCAGAGTGATCGGTATCACTTATGAGCGGTTAAACCTTTAGCTTTCAGTTTCGCTTCACGATCAAAAATCTTACTCAAAGCAAAATGTCAAATTGAATACAACCTATGGTAGGACAGGGTTACCTGATTCAAATTTTATTTAACCCTAAATATCAAGCTAAAATCCCCTAAAACTAAGGTATTTTTTAAAAAACCCTTAAGTAAAAATATTTTCTGAAGTCTGAGGACTTTGAAAAACCTCGAAAATCATATAGAAAATCGGTAGACCACATTTTTGGTTGACTGTACAAAGTTATTATTTACTCGTCTTTGGTCAAATAAACAACTCTGATAAAGACTTTTGTATCTTTAACCTTTAAAGTTTAAAGCGAAACAATGTTTTGTCGTTACACTTTTTCGGTAAGGGTGTCGAAACACGCGGATGATGTGTATAGTAGTTACACCATTGTGAATGAAACATTACGTCATATTATCATTATGAAAAAAAACATTATACAGGGTGGAAAGGGACAACGTACCTTCCCGCTACCGACCAAGTCTACCAACCATTACGATGAACTTTCAGTACATTACCTACATAGAAATATCTTTAAATAATTTAATCCCTCATATAAAGTGAGTGATTAGTTAGAGTTCATCAATAGTATGGAAAAGTAAATTTTCCATATACGATTTCGATGTTGGTCCCATACTGAAAGTTCATCGTAATGGTTGTTAGACTCGGTCGGTAGCGCGAAAGAACGTATTATAATATATTGACTGTACAGTCTAATAACTTTACAGGGTGTAACAAAAAGTGGGGATCTATTTAAGAGAACATTCAGTATTATATTCCTAATAGGAAAAAGTAGGTGCGAGTTATTTCGCGATACCTATCGTAAAACTTCGCCAACATATTTTACCGACATTAAATTTGTCTTCAAAGAAACATTTTTTGCTGAATTCCTAAATGTGGACGCTTTCACAAAAACATACAAATAATATAAGAATCTATACCTATGAAATAAAACTATGAAAACGGATAAACTCGCGTATATTAACTAATTTTAACTTCATTCCGACGTTTCGAACACTTTACAGGGTTCGTGGTCTGCGGTCCCACTGTTGAGCGCAGGCCAGCCGTTCTGCCTTTTGTTGGAGGGGTTACAGACAGGATCAGCCGCATCTTGAAACGTGCTTCTATTAAAACCTATTTTAAGCCAATGAAGAAGATGTCGCAGTTTCTGAGGCCTGTTAAGTATAGCACGCCCTTACTGAATGCAGGAGTGTATAAGCTGGACTGTGAATGTGGGCTTTCATATGTTGGGCAGACAAAGAGGAATATCACTACTAGGGTGAAGGAACACATAGCCGATGTCAAGCACCGTCGACAACAGTCTGCGGTTTGGGAGCATGTCAGTGATGGACCGAATCATTCTATTAAGTTTGACAAGCCTTTGGTTCTCGTTAAGGAGAAGAGAAACATGCCTAGAATGTTGCGTGAGGCTATTGAGATAATGAAATATCCAAACTTTAATAGAATGGCAAGAAGCTTGTCTCTACCACCAGCTTGGGATCCAGTTGTTCATCTGATAAAGGAACAGTCTAGACATAAACCGTGAGGCTGATGTATTTGGCGGTGGTGACCATTCCCCCCCTTTTTAGTACTGGCAACATTTTTTCAAAATTATTTTAAATTTCCTTATTAATCAAAATTGTATGTTTTGGTTTAATGCATGATGATCTTAAGATGTACTACAAATGTTTTTTGAAAAGAGTTGTCCCGCTGAGTTTCTTGCCGGTCCCAATTTTGGGATACCTTCCTAACAATACAATCATACAAAGGAAGGAAATACTTCTCAGGCAGTGGCGTAGGGATGGAACCGGCGTAGATTATTTATTTTGTCTCTTGTCTTCATTCTGAAAATATTTGTAATGAATAACTAGCTTAATTTGCAAATTTTGTATGTACATCCACCCTTAAAATTTATTGTCTGTGGTTTAGTAATTTTTCTTTGGTGGGTAGTTTTGTACTTATCTTTCTTATTTTGATGGAGGTAGATCTATCAAATTTCCTCCATTGTCAGTCATCCGCAGACCATGAACCCTGTAAAGTGTTCGAAACGTCGGAATGAAGTTAAAATTAGTTAATATACGCGAGTTTATCCGTTTTCATAGTTTTATTTCATGAGTAATCCTCGCGGTAACCGAAGAAAATATAATCTATACCTACTTACAGTGAGCACCATATATTCCACCGTTAGTAATATTTTAGTACCCAATGGAGCCATTTTGATAAACTTTCATACAAACTTCTGTCCTATATTTAACTTCCTTACAAGTTAAAGTTTCTTAGCGTTTCCCTTGGTATTACAATTGGTATTACTTATATTAGTACCGTTGGGGGAACCGTTAGATTTTTTAACGGTCCATTTTGATTAAAGAGGGGTGCCTTTCAAAATTCATAAAATACTGTTAAAAATATGTTCAGCTGTAGGTATAATCGATTAGTATTACTATCGTGTAAAATAAAGAATTAAAGATGCTTAATTTATTTATGTTGTTGTATTTGTATGATATTTAAAACAATTCTAACATATTCATCGGTTACCGCGAGGATTACTCATGAAATAAAACTATGAAAACAGGTAAACTCGCGTATATTTATTAACTTTAACTTCATTCCGACGTTTCAAACACTTTACAGGGTTGGCGGTCGGGGGGTCGCCCGCAGACCACGAACCCTGTAAAGTGTTCGAAAGTATTATACAATAATTCTATTTCAGGATGATCCACACTTAGTTATAGATTGGACGGGGTCCGGATCAAAGCCTCAGTTTGTGTAGAAAATCATGAAGTTACGCCGTGGCTAGCCCTAGAATCGGATAGCCTAGCTTACGTCCAGGGGTTTTACCACGATCTACTAATGAGATTCAGTTTAGAGCCTAATCTGAATCGCGTTGTGTCAATTCCATAGAATAACTGTCAAAAACTGACACGCTAAACTGAATCGTATTTAAGAGATAATGGTATCCACATTCCACACTTTGGCACCCTGTATCACTTGTCTCAGAATTGCTAAGTGCGAGAGATAGGCAAAAGGTCCATCATCGTTTGCGGTAAATCCTCGATGGCATTTGTTCTATTGCGTTGTTCCATAATTGTAAGGACTTATCAGTTGATCAATATGGTCAGTGCTGTGAGAGTATTTTGGAGACAAAGTCTGCGATAGCGCTTGCTGTTTCGCCAGCGACGATGCTGAGGTGCGAAGCGTCCAACTGATGAATTGTTAGCTCCGTGCATATTGATTTTAGACCATAGTCTTCACCCACTTTTGTTTTACTTTCTTTAGCTTTGAACAGCACAACTGGTCCACGTAGCTTTCCACTTGGCGTATAGCTGCTGCCTATTTTCAGTCTGGCTAAGATAGCTTGCGCTGCATCTCGAAGCTCCTCTTTCTCCACATGTACTTCACCTGTTGAAATGATGTCGCTAAGACGACCCAACCGAGACTCTTCATCAGGCAGTGGCTCTAACTCAGTCGTTATCTGAAACCGAAACACACGCAATAAGCGACAGAGTTTTCAGAGTATTCATCATCATCATCATCAGCCTATGATAGTCCACTGCTGGACGAAGGCCTCTTCTATTGATTATGTGTATAAACGCATTAGGAGGTAAATGCCTATAATCGCCACGCTGGGCAAGCGGATTGGCGATCGCAGTAATGTGTCCACTATGATGACGCTGCTGCCCATCATCAATCTCTTATCAGACCTTTTAAAAAATCTTTTAACGTCATAATTGTGTTAAATTTTGTGTAACAACTTTTGGCACTGAAAAGGCGACAAATTAAAATTTTCTATGAACAATAATATAATTATTTTAACCGTCTTTTATTACAGCCGGTGGTTGTTCGACAGAGTATATCGCATAGTTTGTATGACTAACTTTCGTAACACAATTGACGCGATCGTGATATTGTTTTGATCAAGGCCTTTACTATGCATTTTTTTTGGCAATTGACCCATAAATATCAAATTAAAATACTAACTTTAGATGGGTCCAGTTTGAAGAACACCTGCGCCAAATAGGCAAGCAAATCAGCATCGCCGTATTGAACTGTGGATACAGAGCGATTCCCAGTAGAAAGTGTTATGCGTGTAGCGATGTAGGCAGGGGAACCGTCAACGAGTACGAGACGAACTGCGCAGCCATCTTGTTCCAGTTGCAATGCCATTGCAAAAGCGACGCTGGCACCGAATGAGTAGCCCAGCAGAGTATACGGGGGCTGCGGCTGCGCGGTGCGCACTTGATCTATGTAGAATCTCGCGAGTGCTGCCATGTCAGTTTCTGGCCCAGATTTGGTGTACTGCAGTCCATACACTGTGCCGCGGACCTGAGCCGCTATGTTACGCAACAGATCTGCTACGCCTTCAATTGGGTGCACCTGCCAACAGAAACAATATCATGCTACTCCAATACAATTGCCAGAGAACGGATAATTCAATTTTGAAAACTGTAAACAATATTATAAAGAAACGATAAACCTTACGAAAATGCAATACTACTAAATGAATTAGAAATAAAAACTTGCTTCAGATCACTATCAATCATTAGCGTGCCCAGAAGGCTGGCAGCGTTGCCACGTTGAATGGCAATGCTGATCCGGTGTGCTAGATACGAACCAGTATTTTGGTCACGCGACTCACGCGTCAGATCGTACAGTTTCTACCTCACCTCTTAAACATCACCTGTGGGCGCTATCCCCCCGGGGTTCTATGGTCTCAACTGCAAACGGCTCAAATATGAAACCATTACAAAAAACGCTTACCATAAATATAGGGTTGTCATCGCTGCCCGATGATAACGACGGCAGCTTTATGAGTAGTTCTTTTGGCATGAGCTCGGTAGATACATTGGTATTAGCTGGTCGGGATTCGTCTCCGGACATGCTCCGTAGCTTGTTGAACGTGAGCGCGCGTATTTCTTGGACACCCAACACTACATCGTAACCGCGCTCAAGCACCTGCTTGATCTCAGCAATCATCAGCGAATCCAACCCCAGCTCCACCAAGGTCGCTGTCGAAGATATCTTGTTCACGTCACGGATACCTGAAATCAATTTATATTTTGGAGTTTTTTTTTTTTTTTTTTTTTTTTTTTTAGCTACCCTTTATTTGACATTTCCACACTTTATTGTCATTCTCCTCATGAGGGCATGAGGAGAATGACAATAAATTCGTTCATGTTTGGGACATGTAACTATTCGCTGGTCGTTTGAACAGTTTTCATTGTACAAGTAAATTGCACATTCATCTAAACATTCATTTACACCATCAGCGTTATGTTTGTATAAAGTTTCGCAACCAGCCTATTAATTGTTCATTATTATCATCAAATTAATCACGTTCGCTATTCTATAAGTGTGCACACCTATCAAGTTAAATAAATCAATTTTATCTCATAAAATTGTCTTTCGTGTTCAAAAATACTATAAACAAGTCTATCAAGTAAATGTGAGAGTTAGCAAGTACTCTTACATTAAATGGTCCTTCGAACTCGTTTTTTTTGTGTTCATTGCGTTTATTTGCGTTTTGACTTGGTCGGCTTCCCACAAGAGGGTTCCACCGGCTGGGTTGAAAAAGCAAATAGAGTGGAGCGCAGCACAAAGATCTCTGAACCAGCAAGCAGCTATCAAGTCAGCAAGCAGTTATCAAGTCAGCAAGCAAGACAACAAGGTCAAGAATAGAGCAGCAAGGCTTAACTACGTACGCGAACAATCAAGTAACAAATCAAGCAAGTATAAAGTGAACACGACATCATATCAAGAAAGGCATCAAGTTAACGCCGTTTATCAAGCAAGATTTTTAATTTTTTTAACAGTCAATCAAGAATAAGAGGCTATAATATGGAGAATCTGCATCATAATCAGATTCGTCTACGAAACTCAATCAATCAAGTGAAAGTTAACTTCAAGAAAGATGGACGAGATCGTAAGACTCCGGAGTACATCAACAAGAGGTTAGCCGCTCTAGATTCGATATGGGAGGAGTTTAACGACAATGATAGAAAGTTGCGTGAGTTTAATAATCCGAACCATACTTACTTTTTCGACAATCTTTGCGATAAGACTTATAATATCTACTTAGAAACGAAGCTATTGATTGAAAATTCAACATCTTCGTCGGACACAGAAATAGCGAAGTCTGATACGCTTACCGTCCAACCTAAACCAAGACATCAAGCAGGAGCGTCGACAGGAGCAGCTGGAGGCGAAAAGTCTACATTCACCTCGCAAGGGAACGACAGCAAGTTAGATGAAATGTTACGCAAGCAAAGTAGCAACTTCAAGGCACTAGCTCGAACACTGGCAAATATCAAGTTGGACAGTGTTGTAGAAAAATGGGAGCTTGAAGATCTCGTTAAATCTCTGGACTCACGCTGGGCTGCCATCGACTCGCTGCACTGGGAAATCGACAGCGAACTCGGCGGAACGGACGACCATTACGAGAATACCTTCACCAAGTACGAAAACGAACATGCGACGATGAAGAAACAAATCAATAGCAAGTTATGGTCAACGTCTCACCGGGAAAAGACCACACCTCGCCTAGACATTCCCGTTTTTCTTGGTCAATACCAGCAATGGGTCTCTTTTAAAGACTTATTCACCGAAGCTATTCACAACAATAATTGTTTGTCGAACGCACAAAAAATGCAATTCCTGGAGAGCAAGATCAAGGGCGAACCAGAACGACTTATACAACACTTACCGATCAGTTCGGATAATTACGTTACATGCTGGGAAATATTAAACCACAGGTATAATAACAAGAAATTGATATTTACAACTCACATAAACCACGTCATAAACCTTTCTGTGATGCAACAAGCTACATCAAGTCACATCAAGAGACTACATGACGTCACCATTGAAAGTCTAAACGGCATAAAAAACCTGGGCGTCAACATCGACACTTGGGATCCGATATTGGTCCATATACTTCAACAAAAATTGGACTCCGAAACTCACAACGAATATATGACTGCACTGAAACAGCCCCGAGATTTACCGTCATTAAAGGAGTTTTTATCCTTTTTGGAAGGAAAATTTACTGCAATGGAGTCGTCACGGCGTAAGCAAGAAACCCCTGTGAATCGGGTAAACTCAAATTCACCCGCTACACCAAACAATCATTTTAAACCGAACCAATTCAGGCAGTATTTCACCAGCAACAAGGCTACTACAAGTAAAGGCTCACACGAATTCCAGCGCAAGTGCCCAGTCTGTCAGCAAGATCATGGAATATACTTTTGTACAGAGTTCAAGGACATGGCTCCAGGACTCAAACGATAAACAATTACAAAACTTAATCTATGCAGTAATTGCTTATACTATTTATTTATTTATTTAGGTTTGCCAACAGGTGTAATACAAAAATACTTATAAGTAGGTAACAAATTATGAAATAGTATTGCTTGAGTATTCACCCAATTACAGGCAAACACGGCATGCATGAAATAATTATTGCTTATATAGGTATCTATTATCCTAAGTAATCCACATAAACATAGATTATACTGGATTTTAAACAATGGAGACATATAAACTAAGTAACTACTGAGATAAGTGTTAAGTTGTCACAGATTAACATAATGATAAGTTATTTGAAACATTTTCTATTTAACAAAACAAAACAAAACAACATAATAGCAAACCATGTCATTCCGTTAAGCGGTGTCAAGAATGCAACGGATATCATAACACACTTTTGCACGAGGTATTTCACAATCAAAATGCGCCGTCAATAAATGCGTCACGAAATCAAACTGGACCGCATGAATATAGAGCGCACGTGGCGCAGCAATATGAATATGCAAATCAAGACCCAAACATCCTCTTAGCTACAGCCCTGGTCAAGATCCTGGGAAATGATGGTGTACCACGCACCATGCGCGCCTTAATAGACCCCGGTGCCCAGATGTGTTTGATATCGGAGAACGCAGCTCAACAACTAGGGCTGCCGCGACAACAATTTAAAGGCGTTATTTCAGGGGTGGGCCTCAATGACAGCATGTGTAAAGGCATGTTGTATTTAAATTGTTCATCTTCGAACGAAAAATATTTATTCACTGTGGAAGCCTTTATTATGAAGAATTTAACAAGAGAATTACCCAATTTCACTTTTCCCAAACCAAGATGGGAAATTTTGGACACCATACCGCTGGCGGACCCAAATTACAATGTCTGTAACACAATCGATCTGCTATTTGGCGCTGAAATCTACGCAACAATCATACGGAACGGAATATTCAAGAATAAAAACTCACCCCTAGTCGTGCAAGAGACCTACCTGGGATGGATTATATGGGGTCGAGTACCGCGAAGTATTCACTGCAATTTGGTGATTAACAACATAGATGATATCCAAAAATTTTGGGAGATTGAAGATATTCCAGCATCTACACATCACATCTCTGAAGACGATGAATGCATCCAGTACTATAAAGCAACAACAAGAAGACTAGCAGATGGAAGATATCAAGTTCGAATTCCTCTGAAAGATGCTGGATTGAAAAGACTCGGTCACTCAAAAAATAAGGCCATTATGCAATTCCGTCAACTAGAGTGCAAATTCCATAAAAACAAGCATATTGCACAACAGTACAAGTTATTCGTACACGAATACCTATCTATGGGTCATATGAAACTAGCGCCGACGCATCAATTTAGCAATAAGGCCGGTGACACACAGGAGACAAGAGAATTATATTTACCGCATCATAATGTGATGAGGGAGTCAACCACCTCTGCCCTTAGAGTCGTCTTTAATGGCTCGTCGAAGACTTCTACAGGAGTAAGCCTCAACGACATAATGCACAAGGGGCCAAACCTTCAAAAGGACCTCTTGTCATTAATCCTGAAATGGAGACAGCATCGTGTAGCCTACATTGCAGACATCGAAAAGATGTTTCGACAAATCTGGGTACATGAAGAAGATCAGAGTCTGCAAAAGATTATCTGGAGAGACTCACCTCAAGCAAGGTTACAAGAATACCAGCTAACGACTGTTACATATGGCCAAAAAGCAGCACCTTTTTTGGCTATGATGACCTTGAAGCAATTAGCCAATGACGAAAGGTCAAACTACCCCGACGCCGCCCAGGCGCTCGAAGAATGTTTCTACATGGATGACCTACTTCTCTCTCATTCTGTCTCGTCAGCCAAGAAACTACAGCACGAATTGCAAGAGCTGCTACAATCAGGAGGTTTTTTCTTAAGAAAATGGATGTCAAACAAGCAAGAATTGGCAAAAATTGA
Source organism: Thaumatotibia leucotreta (assembly GCA_025490895.1). Lineage (NCBI taxonomy): Eukaryota > Metazoa > Arthropoda > Insecta > Lepidoptera > Tortricidae > Thaumatotibia > Thaumatotibia leucotreta. Next base: position 11,601 of record JALPQI010001850.1, read on the forward strand.
CAATCAAGAATCATCTGCCGAAAATAACTACAGCTTTAAAGAAATGGAATCAAGCAAAACTCTGGGACTGCAATGGGATCCATCTCAAGATATATTTCATTTCCAACCAAAAATGAACACTATTTCTGACAACTCTCATACAACCAAACGTCAACTGTTGTCAGAAATCTCCAAATTATTTGATCCCTTGGGCTGGCTGACCCCCATTTCCACCAAATTAAAGCTACTTTTCCAACTTTTGTGGAAAACACCACTGAAATGGGATGACAAGATACCGAATGATGTTCACACTGATTGGGTTACTATCAAGCAAGACATAAACAATAACATAAACACATTTAAAATACACCGGTGGATCGGAACATATGTTACTAGTGATATCCAGTTACACGCTTTTAGCGACGCGACACCACGAGCTTACGCGTGCGCTATTTACTGCAAAGTAAACATTGAGGGCCAGCCAAAAATTATACTACTCACAGCAAAATCAAGACTAGTTTCGAATAATAAAGAAATTTCGCTACCAAGAGCGGAATTATGTGGAGCTCATCTAGCCGCAAAATTAATAATCAAGGTGAAACAATGTTTAAACAATCATAACATTGAAATTTATGGCTGGGTGGACTCGACAGCAGTATTAGGTTGGCTGCAAGGAGATCCTAATCGCTGGAATACATTTGTTGCAAACAGGGTGCGACAAATCACAGAAGTAATCCAACCGGAATGTTGGCGCTATGTTAAATCGGCAGATAACCCAGCTGACTGTGCAAGCAGAGGCATTTTGCCATCACAACTAAAACAACACCCTTTGTGGTGGAATGGACCCACCTGGTTACCGACATTCAAAGCAGATCAAGGACAAATGGATTACTCAACGGTCGAGGATCAAAAGGTTACACAAGTTAGTAACATAGCAGTCAAAAACGAAGCCGACAATATCATCGATCTATTGGTGAATAAATACAGCTCATTTTCAAAGCTCGTAAATGTCCTAGCTTGGGTCCGAAGATTCATCTCCAGAAAGCACGACAGAAAAACTGGAAGCAATCTTACCTTATCCGAAATAAGAGAAGCAAAAACCTTAATCATCAAGCGGATTCAAATTACGGAGTTCCACGACGAATATCAAGATCTAAAGAAGGGCGGTGCAGTCTCGCCTAAAAGTAACATACTTGATTTGTGTCCCTTCATGGATCAAGAGGGCATTCTTCGAGTTAAGGGTAGATTACGAAACGCATACATTACGTATGATATGAAGCATCCGATAATTTTACCACATAAGCATCGGTTAACCGACCTCATCATGGACCACGCCCATAAAATGGTTCTTCACGGCGGTGCCCGTTCAACCCTAAATTTCATTAGAAATAAATACTGGATAATCGGAGGCAATAGCGGAACCAAGCAATTTATTCGAAAATGCGTGACCTGCAAGAAACAAAAAGCCAACCTGCAACATCAAATCATGGGTGACCTACCAGCAGCAAGAATCAACCCATCACGACCCTTTGCCCACACTGGCGTGGACTTCACTGGTCATGTGTTTGTGAAGGCCAACAAGGGTCGAGGTATCAAGACCACTAAAGGATACGTTTGTGTATTTGTCTGCATGGCTACTAAAGCCGTCCATCTGGAGCTGGTATCTGACATGACAGCGTCCGCCTTCATCGCGGCGTTGCGGCGAATGGCAGCTCGCAGAGGAGCTCCGCTACACATGTATAGCGACAATGGCCGAAACTTCGTCAAAGCCAGCAGAATTCTTCAAGAAGAATATCTTCAGATCCAAAGCATCATGAATCAAGAAGTCATGGATGCCGTATTAAACATGGAAATCACCTGGCATTTCAACGCTCCCGCATGGCCAACAGCAGGAGGCTTGTGGGAAAGTAGCGTTAAAGCTTTCAAATTTCACCTAAAACGAGTCATCGGCGAGCAAAAGCTCACCTATGAGGAATTCAGTACCTTACTGGCTGCAGTTGAAGGTTGCCTTAATTCAAGACCCTTGTGCGCTATATCAGAGGATCCCGATGATATTAACTATTTGACTCCTTCTCACTTTCTGAGCAGTGGGCCAACACTGACATTAATAGAAACAGAACGAGACTTGCGCACAAGGTGGCAACTCACTCAGAAAATAACACAAGATCTGTGGAAGAGATGGCGATCTGAGTACCTAGCACTGTTGAACGCAAGAAGCAAGTGAAAGAGACCGTTGCCTAACATCAGCGTTAATGACGTCGTGATCATACATGATGATAACCTGCCGCCCGGCAAGTGGGCAATGGGCAGAGTCATAGAGTTACATCCGGGACAAGACGGATACGTAAGGGTTGTCACCCTAAAAACGCAAAACGGAACCCTAAAACGACCAGTGCTTAAACTCTCCCTCCTGTCGGAACACACGGAAGAAGAACTTCCTAAGATCGATACATCAGCATCAGGAAAGCAATAAAGAAAGCTCAACAAGAAGCTCCCGAAAACCTAGCGCAATCAAGGCCAAGGTTACGCTATCGTCAATGTTCGCCGCACTGTTATTATTTCTAACATGCGTATCACCCGGGCAGTGCGATGTAAACATAACACCATTTCGCAAGACACAAGGACTATATTTCGATAAATTAGCAGACATGATGCTAATTCGAGATGAATGGAAACTCATTGTCTATTATAACATGGAACCGTATTGGGAAGCAACCACCGCATACCAAAAATATACGAGATTTCTAAAGGACACATGCGAAACAATCAAAACACAAGTCCATTGTGATATAATGTCATTACAACTACGTCATGGATTGTCCGAACTTGAGTACTACAACCACCTGTTACTCAGTCAGCATTCGAGCACGCGACTTACGTCACTGCGATATAAACGCGGCCTTATCAACGGTGTCGGTTACGTCGCTAATAGCCTATTCGGCGTTCTGGACGAAAGGTTCGCCGAACAGTATCAGAGGGATATTACACTTTTACGAGACAACGCAAAGCATATGGCTTCGCTTTGGAAAAATCAAACGTCCATCGTCGAAGTGGAATATAACTTGTTAAAGCGTACCGAAGACACTATGAACCAACAGCACAAAATGGTCCACCAACATATAAACAGTTTGGAAGAAGCCTTCAAGAAACTCCAACAAAAGGTTGAAACTACCAACATCATAAACGACTTCAACTTAGGAGCCACCATAGCAAGTAATATGCTCCATAATTTAAAAGAAATGCAGAACGTGTTATTAGACACCATCACAGACATTTATCATGGACGTTTCAATCTACACCTGCTAACTCCGGAACAACTTATTACGGAACTAAGCAATATAGCAAGCACCCTGCCAAGAGACGTCTCGCTGCCAATCAACGACTTACACTCAGATCTGCACAAGATATACGATCTCCTTAAATTGAAAACAAGAATGATGGAGAACGTACTTATTTTTGAGATAAGACTTCCTCTCATCAGTAGAGATATTTTGGAACTGCTGAAGATTATTCCAATACCGTACAAAGCTGAAAGCAAGATAACTGCTATAATACCTATATCGGATTATGTATCTATAAACATGAAAAAAGATACGTATATCCCCATTTCGGAAAATGACGTCAGAGGCTGTATCATATCTTTGGAATCATATTTTTGCTACATCAAAAAACCTGTCTTCCAGCTTAAGGGCGACAACAGTTTTTGCGAAAGCGACCAATCGGGATGCAAAACTGTCACAACAACATGCATGAATCATTGGATCGAAAGTAATGCATTAAATACCTATATATACTTTTGTTGTGAGCAGTGTCAAGTTCGAACACTATGCGCGGATCAAGTAACCGCACATCAGCTGACGAATGCCGGCCTTATTAATATAGGTCACGGCTGTATTATCAAGACAGATAATTTCACCGTGTTTCCGCATAAACCTCACTGGTCGGAAATTAAACTGAAACCGGACTTATATAACCCGGTCATGGCGTCAATCAATCACGTCATCAACATCACTATTCCTCACCTTCAAGAGGCAAATAAATCTCGACTCCTGGACCTGGACACTAAGAAGCTAGGCGAGAGAATCGAGCAGTTGAAGAACACTGAAGTTGTCTCCGAGAACATGTCGTATCACGATATTCATCACTACGCTATGATATACGTGATCCTCGGAGGATTTGGATTGACTGCATTGTGTATCACAATGAGAAGACTTCAATGGAGAGTACCGCCGCCACAAGTCGTCGAGGAGTTCCCAGTCTCCACGCTGCCCCCGCCCCGCGCGACCCCGCGCTCCGCCGCAGCCAGCTGCACCCACCAAACTGGCGTCGAGGACCACGAACAAGAAAATCCTTCGCGAATAGATAAAGCCACTTCACCCACGTTTAGAGTAGTCGCTTTCAATTAATATAAATAATTGCATTTTTTCTTTATCAAGTTTTACGCAGCATCTTCATCTCATTCCTTTCGCCCCCGGAATATGTACAAGTAAATTGCACATTCATCTAAACATTCATTTACACCATCAGCGTTATGTTTGTATAAAGTTTCGCAACCAGCCTACGAGTATTAATTGTTCATTATTATCATCAAATTAATCACGTTCGCTATTCTATAAGTGTGCACACCTATCAAGTTAAATAAATCAATTTTATCTCATAAAATTGTCTTTCGTGTTCAAAAATACTATAAACAAGTCTATCAAGTAAATGTGAGAGTTAGCAAGTACTCTTACATTCATTGATATAATCTAATGTCAAATAAAGTGTAGCTGAATTACTAAACGATTACACAACAGTGAATAATTATCTATATTAATGTCAACGAGCGTCGTGAAACTACATCATCAGGTATTTCTTATTTTCCAGTTTACATTAAAAATCCATAGTGAATAACATTATCCAGAATCTTACCGACAAACGGAACATAATCGCGTTAACTTGTTAATCGTGAAAGCTTAAATCAATTATCCAGAATATTAATTACCAAGCACATTAGCCACAGCGTGCAAAAGGTCCTGCGCGGGTTTTTCATGACTGCTACGCGTATCGGCAAGTACCATGGAGGAAACCACGGCATGTGGCGTCAGGAGCATCGTCTCCAAAGTCGCGAGGCATGAGGAGATACGCTGAGGTACGGTGCCAGCCACTTCCGCATCCTCTCCAAACATGGCGGCCACTAGCCCCACGTCACCGATAGCACCCCACTGTACAGATAGCGCTGGCAGCCCTTCTCGTTTCCGCTGCTCGCATAGCCGCTCCATTGCGCTGTTCGCGAACCCGTAGTTGCTCTGGCCCGCATTACCTCGCCCGCATGATAAAGATGAAAATGTTACGAAGTATTCCAGATCTGGCACCAGTGTGCGTGACACGATGTCCAGTGCACGCGTTACTGTAACATAAATGCTAAGTCGGTATTAATTAATCAACATTGTAATAAAACATTATTTAGCTTATCGTGACGTTATTCAACCATCTAAAAAAATAACAGTATACTTGTATAAATAAAAACATCCCACTGTGTCGCATACCATAAAGGCACTTAGACATTTAATTCGTATAAAGGTACATACAAGCCAATTTCGTCCTATCGCCAGCGACAAAGTGGGACGCTTTGATTGAAACACTTAATAGTTTTACAGTGCTTTGATAAATTAATTACTGTTTTGGTATCAAAATATGTTATTACGCAGAAATAAGATGAATCAGGGCATACTGACCTTCAATTTTGGATTCAGCTACAGCACGAAAATCTTCCGAGGTTTGATTCTCGATAAGAGCATCGCGGAGGACTGCGCCGAGGTTGAAGATACCAGCTACTGGAGCCATCGCCCCCGCCTCTTCCAGCAGTTTGCGCGCACCTGCCACCGACGACGCGCCTATCTTCGACACAAGGACTGTTACTCCCAAGGCGCGCCATCTTCAAACAAAGAAATTGTTAGCCAGCCCAATTACTACTCACTATCCCTCCACATTTGAGTATTTTACCTTCGGATGCACCAGGACTGGTAGCCAGTGACAACTCCGCTGCGCGAGTTAAGCACGAGAGTGCGCGCTCCGCGGCCAACCAACCACTCGCACAGTTCCAAACCAAAGCCACCTAGCCCACCTGCAGCAAGACACCAGAAATAATGACATGTGTTCGTAGTGTAAAATTATATTAAGTATTGAATATATTTTATTGATTTTTCGATACTGACCAATGAGTATGTAACTTTTTCCTGGATGCATATACACACGTGGTATGGCAGGCAACAGCTTTGGCTTCACTATTGCATTCATTGATCTTTCCTCACATATACGAATCACAACCTTGCCGATATGTTTTCCCGTTGACATGTACCTGTAAAATTGAATATCTATCAGAGGTCGAGTCAACGAGGAAATATCATACATTATTTGCTAATTAAGTCAGAAACTTACCGAAAAGCCTCTTCAAGCTGATTAGTAGCATACGTCGTGACGGGTAACGGGCGAACGGCGCCGGCGGCAATGCCATCTTGTACGCAACGCTTCATTTCAGCTTTTTCTGGGTGATCCTCAACGCCAAATAGCGCATCCAACAGGACGCCATGCACTGTGGCGTTTTTTAGAAGGACGGCCATACCAAGTGGCGTATTAGCGCTAAGGTCTAACTTGCCGACTTCAAGGAAACGGCCTCCCTGCCCAAGGCACCGCAGCGAAGCTTGAAGTTTATCCCCTGCTAATGAGTTGAGAACAAGGTCGACGCCGCGACCACATGTTCCACGCAGTACGAGTTGTTCGAATGAACAGTCGCGCGAGTTGCCGATGTTGGTATCCGGCAAATGTTGGAATCGCTCGTGCAGGAAAGCTCTCTTGGCGGTCGAGCCGACGGTCGTATACACGGTGCAGCCAGCATGAAGGGCAATGGCGATAGCAGCCTGGCCCAAGCTGCCTGTCCCTGCGTGCACTAGAACGGTTTCACCACGTCGCATACGCCCGCGCACTACAAGTGCATAATACGCAGTTGCATACGCCACGGGAACGGTCGCAGCCTCCTCGAGAGACCAATGATCCGGTACCTCCCACATAAGGGTTGCGTCAGCTTCCACTGTTGTTGCTAGTCCCATTGTCTGAACTACACCCATTATGCGCTTGCCAGTTGATGAGTATCCGCTGAACTCAAACCCGAGTAAACATTCCTTAAATCAAATAACAAATTAAATTCTAAGGATTATTACTACGTTATTACGGCGTACAGGTTGGACTTTTTCTAATTATATGAGATTGAGTTAGCTTTGAGTTAGCTTACCTTATCAGCGAGATCTCCAGGGAGTGTGTCTGGCGGTAATTTGCCAGTGGCAAGCATGATGTCACGGAAGTTGATAGACGAGTAGGAAATACGGCACAGTTCGGTGCGAGGGCGCGGCGGGGCAACTGCTGCATATTTCAAGTCGCTTTCAATCCAGCGCAAGGATGACAGGTCGCCGCGTGTCAGCGTATTTACATACGCGTGTTCCACCTGCCATAAAAATCAGACCATCTCGCATTTACTAGGCATTATCCTACCGAAGTGACAAAGCGAAGTGAAATAAACAGCATAACGTAACGTGTCTAACGTTCAGTAACATTACAAAAAATACTGCCAAAAATAAAGCAGTAGCGATAAACGGCACATTGAAACTTGTTAATGAGACAACATAAAATTCAAAGAGATTATAATGATAAGATCCCTGCAAATTTACCTCTCGAACACCCGCCGGGTCGCCGAGTGGTAGATGGCGGTAAGTGCCCCAGACACCAGAGCGCAACACATTGAATGCCAGGTCTCGCTGCACCTGCTCGCTGTACATTGGCGCGTCGAGGACGAAAGGATCCGCTCCGGGCAAGTAGTATACTCGAAGGCAGTCACCACCAGATTCGCGTCGCAAACACGTCCCTAGGCCCAGCACGCCAGAGCCAGATGCACGTGACCACAAATACACACGCAAGTTCTCGTTCTCGGCGCGCTTCATTGCCATCTTCAGCTGCTCCAGCCAGTTGTAATCATCATCTCGCACTTCTATGACGATCTTCGTCGACGGCACAGCCACTGTGCGCCTTAGCAGCAAATACTCCGATGATGCCGAACGACGTCGCGATACCTTCACAAAAGTAATGCCTTTAAACGAGTACATTGTGCAATAATGAGCCACCTTTTATTATTTGTGATATTGACGTTCATAACGAGAAATGTGATGTAACTAAAAATAAACATTAGTTTGATTTCATTTCAGAAGCCAATATTACCAGTGTGAGTCCTGCATCGGCAGCAATTGCTTGGATCTTCAACTGGTCTAGCTCAAGCGACGTCTCCTCCAAGAGTACGAAGCCATTTATATTGATTGCTGCTGCAAGCGTGGAAAGTACGTCCTGCCGTGACAACACGCCGACACCCATCACCAAATGGCAATCAGCGTCCAATGTCCCACTAGCTGACACCTGCAAGACAAAGCTAAATAACATACCTAATAAAAAATAATGTCATTGGTGTTAGTTTAAGATACCCGTTATAGTGGCATGATACGTAATAAGGAAATATCAACGTAGGTCTGCTTTAATTACAAAGTAGAGAACTTACCGACATACTTAAATCTGCATTGACACTTTAATATGCATAGAACATTTTTTCCTCATATTTTATAAACATTTGCCAAAAAATCGAATATTTTACTTTCTTGTTTTTTTATTGGTAGGTAAGCCAACATTTTTATTAGCGTTGCTTACCTTTATTCGAATCGGCTCCATATCAGCAGTATACTGTGGCGCGTCCACTCCTGCTGCCAAGGTCGCATTCAGGCACACGGCAGGCTCAGCCTCTAGCACTGAGGTAAGAAATAAGTAACAAATCTAAGGGCCAGTCTCACCATACACGAGTAAAATATATCTGTCAGATAACTGTTAGCTGTTCTTTTCTTTTATATACTCGTAGGTATGCCTGGGTTACATTCATCAGAGATTGTGAAATTGTCGACAAAGAAGATAAAAACAAATTATAAATATAAATACGAATCATAACCTATCATCATCAGCATCATTCATGTTTACTTTCGGAACAATCTGCTTATAAGCTGGAGGTTCTTAGATAAAAGTCTTCAAGTTTGAAGGAAACCGCACAGATCCTACTTGAAAATAAACAGTTAACTGATGCTTATAATGATGATTATAATAGATGCTGCAATAAACTTGCATTATGCAACATAATTTAAATATGCAAATACAATACATAATAATACCTTGTACTACACGTGGAAGTAGAAGTACCTTCACGGATTGCTTCAGTGCGGGCTCAGCAAGTCTCAATTTTAGTACGTTACAGTTTTCCAACGCCAGCTGTAACAAGGCTCCAAGTGCAAAACTCTCGTCATATTTCATGTCGTTCAGCGGGAGAAACGTATACTTTTCAAGTTTAGGAGCTGCTTGGACGTTGCTACGTCGTGGTGCTAGCGATGTCTGTGCACCGCGGAACTCGACACCACCAGCAACAATAACATTGAGGTCCCGGTAAAGCTGGACTGGCACGATGCCACCGGCTGCTAGCACAGCCTTGCGATGCGCCGCTGGGTCGATCACTACTCGCTGCATACGAGTCGGCAAATACAGAACACGCTTATCCATTCCGATGAGGGAATATTGTATCACCGTATCCATGAACGAAATCCAGTTTCCATCCCATTTGAGTTCACCGCACGTGCCAGGCGCGTTCGACGAAATAATACCCCGAAAAATGTCCTTGTAGTAATAACCACGAAGACGCAACTCCTTATAAATGTCGTCTGTGGTAAGTGGTAACAGATCATCCTTTTCTGTGCGATTCTCATATAGCTGGGTGACGGGTAAGCGTTCGGAGACAGGATCTGTGGTGAGCCGCGCGGTGCCTGTAACTACTACCTCGCCACCCTCGCAGACTTCGAACTCTCCCGAGCCTCCAAATAGCGACACGAGAAAACGCACCGGCGTGTTGCGCGACATAATAGTTGCACGTCGAAAATGTACGTTTTCGATTACTACCGCCGCTTGGTCTATTTCAAGTTTGTTAATCTTCGCTACCGTACGCCATACCAGCATCTATTCACCAAAAATACAATTATTACAAAAAATGGTCAATAAAGGACTGGAGGAAGGAAAGGAAGGTCTGTGCGTAGAATAGAGAATGTAAAAAAAAACTCACAAGGTATCCGGTGGCAGGAAACAGGATTCTGCCGTCAATATTATGTCCCGCGATGAAGGCATCTTCAGGTTTACCGAGGTCATACTCGATGATGTTCTCGCTACGGCTTGCCGACTTGAAATCGGCTACGCTCCATTCGACGCGGTGGTCCCAGCCGATATGTGACGCAAGCATGGGTGTGCCACGGGATACTGGCCATGACACGCGCGGGTAAAGTTCCGATACCTAATTGTGTAGAAAAATAGTTGTTAGTTTGTTAGCATTACACGAAAAAGTCTACTTTGTCGGGAACGTAATGGCTGCGACAGCAACGTTAGAAATATATGGAAATTGCGAGAATTCTCTATAAATACAAAAACCCAGTTATAAAACTAGGATACACCAAAAATTGTATTTGTAACTTTCCTAGACGTACCCGAAGAACAGGGTCACGTATCCGACATTCACGTGGAATGCACTAGTGGAATGTTTTTGCTGAATGCATTTTAAACGATTTATCGCAGAATTTTATTTCGCCGAAGGTTCAACTGTACCGTTTCGTAGGCGGGTGGATCTCTTTCGTATACAATAGTATTATCATAATCTAGTAATTAATGTTGGTGTGCCACGGCTGAAGTGTTTATAAATGAAATGAAATTTTGAGAAAATTCAGGATGTCGGAATGTTTATTTAAAATATTCACCGAAGCAAGAAGGGGTCGTATATGTATTTTTTTGTTGTACACAAAACAACAGATAATAATTACCTTGGGTTGTGCTCCGGCAATGTACATCTTGCCTACAGCGGCGAGTAAATGTGAAAGAGCGTTGGGCGCATCTCGACGCACGAGTGGCACGTGCATTGCTTCTGGCAGCGCTCGTCGCACGATAGCCTGAAGCAGGGCGTGCGGAGCTATCTCCACCAAAATCGCCTGCGCTGGCACTAGAGGGAGCAACGGCGCGAAACGTACCACAGACTCCAGATTATTTACAAAGTATGCGGCGTCGCTAAACCGAGCTGCAATAAAAATCGTAAATAAGAAATAAGGGAATTTGTTTCCTGGAATTATGGCTTCTTACGATAATTTCCATCAAATCCAATCAAATGGTGTAAATTATATAATCAGTCATCATTGACCCTGGTGTCTTATGATGGTCACGCGTTATATATACATATAACGTCATGTATCCTGCTACACGTCACTTTCGCACTTGCTTACTTGTTAGGTAGTTACCTGATGGCAACAACGACAAACGATTTAACATGTGGCAATCATAAGCCTACCTCCCACGATATTTTACGGAACTTAGTTGAAAATGAAAATTGTGGTGTCTTTTGAGGAAGTGAGGTCTACATTACAGCTCGCAAAACTAAATCTGTTCTGGTCTAATATCGGTTGGTCAGTTACCTCGGTCTGAGTGCCACTGGTCCTGAGGTATAGAAGAAGAGAGCCATCGTTTGCTCCGCGCTTTGGGCTCGGGGATGACTTCTTGCAGGCGCGAGCGCAGTAGTGGAGCGACACTCGAAATGTATGAACTATGGAATGCTATGCCCGCTGTGTCCACTATGCGTGCGAATACGCCTTCTGCCAACAGTTGTTGTACGAATTTTTCCACCGACGCCTGAGGACCTGAAATCTGTTTAAAAGATTTTAAATATAAGAACGAATGTACCACATATTATTTGAAACTACTCAAATTGCTTTATTAAATATTTCACATTTGTGCATAATAAAGCTAAGAAATATGAATTAGTATTTACCAACCATCATAAAAGTGAAAGATTGAAGGAAAGAGAGGCAGCGGTACACCACGGAGATGCTATAAATGATAGTGAAAAACATGACAGAGGATAGACAATGGTGGACACTGCTTCACCGATAAGAGAGAAGCTCTTAAATATTATGGTGATGATGATTCGTTAATGACTTGGTTGCTCTGAAAACTAGCGGCGTGACATCTGACACGACACATGCTGAATGGCATCCTTTTTTGGTGTACTGTGTATTTCCTGCTCTGTACTGTATGACACCAAATAAACCATTCCTATTATTATTTACCAATTTATAGACAATGTTTTGAAGTTGAACTGCGTCTTACCGTTACACTATCTAGTGAGTTGTGTGCGGCGAGTTCGACGTCGTCGGGACAGCGACGTGCAGCTTCTTCCCAGGAGAGACCGACGGCGGCCATGGCACCCGGCGCCGGCGCTGCGTCCAGTGTGCAACGCCCGCGCCAGTACGCACACAGCACTGTCTGCTCAGCCGTTAACGTGCCATCTGCGTACGCGCAACCTGTATATAAAAAAATAACTGTTTATTTCAAAGATCAAAATGTAGCAGGAAAGTGGGACCCTGGCAAAGGCCGGGATAACGCTAGAAGAAGCGTAGAAGCGTAGCGTAGAAGAAGAAGAAAATTACAAATTAGATTACCTAAGGGGACCCTTTACTTTACCTTTGGTTAAAATAAACTGTTGATTAGAATGTTAAATTATTAGCTAAGAAGGGTAGCTGAGTTTAATTATTGAACTCAATATTCGTAAATTAATATTTTTTTGTCAATCGATTCAACACCCTTTATTTTGATGACACCATGAGCTTTGAAACAAGTTTTGGCTACATGGCTCATTTAGCGATGCTTTAATGCTAATGATAGTAATGATTAACCTCCCAAGGTCTCGGAAGCAAAGTGTTGCACATATTCCGAAATTTCATTGAGCTTTTATTAAGTGCAAGTTATACATTCAAAAACATAACAAAAGTCACTGGGCCTGGGGGAGTATTACTGAATGCTACATTGAAATTGGTATGATACATAATTATGAAAAATAAACTGACCGATTTCACCAACAGAGTGTCCAATTATGCCATCGGGGACTACGCCAAGTTCACGCAACATGTCAACTAGCGCCACCTGAACGGCGGCAATGGACACGAAGGAGTTGATAATGTTGTCGAAGGCAGACTTGGGTGCTTCTGTGATCACGTGTCGAAGGTCTATGCCGTACGGCTTTAGCGCTAATGCTGAACGAGCAATGCTAGCCGAGAACACCGGCAAGCGTAGCAGTTCGCGAGCCATGCCGGCCCACTGCGATCCCATGCCGCTGAATAGGAACCACACCGGGCGTGTGTCACTCTCACTCTCAAGGACCTCTATGATAGCCGGTGCATTTCGTGTCGGGTCCAGTAGGGCATACCCGCGATGCGGGTGCCCGGGAATGGCACGTGCATGCACGGCATCTAGCAGAGCGTGCAGTTCGGCGTCGCGCGAGTGTAGAGCAGCCAGCCGGAACAGCCGCTCAACAGCCTCGTCGGTTCTGCCTGAGGCGAGAACTAGCCGTGGTGCCGGGTATTCGGCCGGCGGTGGGCGCTCTCCTTGTCCACCCTCAAGGATTACGTGCGCGTTAGCGCCGCCAAACCCAAATGAGTTCACCCCGACTAAGCCTCCTTGCCATGGTGTATTCTTGTCCACCACCTGAGCCAAAAAGTAAAATAAAAATAAAGCATGTTTTTGTCTGATTCTAATCGGTCTCTACGAGTAAAGCCTGCTAAGAAGGAAAAGCTATGAATTCTGGATGTTACTTTATTTCTTATTTAGGGATTTTCTATTATATTACATTGTGTATTAATTAAAAATCGCTTTCTCTTTTGAATTTTACTAATCGCTTTTTAAATATTTAAGTAGTACCCACTTGAATGCGTCCATCGGTGAGAGCCGGAATTTCTGTATTAGGAATCTTGTAGTGTAAATTGCCGGGGATGACTCCGCGCTCCATCGCCACAATTACTTTAGCAATGGAGCAGAGTCCGGAAGCCGGTTCTGAGTGTCCCATGTTAGACTTAACTGCGCCTATAAGCAGCGGTGTTTGTCGATTCTTGCAGAACAACTCCGCAATTGCGTTCACTTCTTCTGGATCTCCTACCTGCAAATACTGCTTTTAGTATAAAGTAATCTTTATTAATCATTATTAATAAAAATGATCCTTTATACCAAACTGCAATGCAAAAAACAAGACAGAAAAAAATTATGAAGAGAAATAGTAGGTACTGAACATCAGTGGTCATAATATATTATCTTGCCTTAGTGCCAGTGCCGTGCGCCTCCACGTAAGCGACATCCTGTGGACGCAGTTTTGCCTCTTCAAAGGCCTCCCGCGTGATGTGGCGTTGCATATTTCCAGCGGGGTAGCTGATTCCCTCCTCCTTGTAACCGTCATTGTTAGTGCTTGCTCCGCGCACCGTGCAGTAGATTCGTCGAGCGTCGCGCCGGCGTTGCAGCAGTATTGCCACCACTGCTTCAGAGCGCACATAACCGCGTCCGGTGTCGTCGAACGCGGCGCAACGTCCGTCCGGAGAAAGCATGGTCAGACGATGGAAGCTCAACGCTGAGGCCGGATCAAGGCAGATATTCGTGCCGGCGACAATAGCGGCATTGCAACGGCCCTCCCGGATATCGTTCACAGCCTGCGCTAAAGCGTGCATGGAACTTGCACAGGCGACGTCAGTAGATATTGATGGCCCTTTAAGATCAAATGCAAAGGAAAGTCGGTTGGGAAACATGGAACTGCTGCAGCCAGTTAAAGCGTAGCCGTTAATTTTGTCCATATCTTGGGACCATGCTTGAAAACTTTCCGAATGGGTGAGGCCCACGTAGACACCCGTACGCGAGCCACGCAGCTCAACGGGGTTGAATCCGGCGTCTACCATAGTTTCGTGGGTGACTTCCAACAACAGCCGAAGTTGAGGATCCATGACTTCTGCCTGCTTAGCGTGCACTCCGAAGAACGCGGCATCGAAGTGTATCAGGTCCTTCAGCTTACCACTGCGTAGCGGTAAACCGTACATTCCTGAACACGTAAGTATCTGTATTACTATTTGGTAGCGGGCAGGTTTCGCGCGTTAAAAGATCAAGCTGAATGTTTTTAATTAAAAAAGAAAAAAAAACAAAATCTGAAGTAAAAATAAGAAAATATTAGATTAGAATGAAAAAAATCCAATGCCTATTATATCAAATTTTTATGAAAGAAATCAAATAAATAAATATTTTGATTTGTGTTTTTCAGTTGACACTATTACTTATACCTAAACTATATAATTAATGTACAAAAAACCGGCCAAAAGCATGTCGGACCATGCTTAGTGTACGGTTCCGTAGTTATTCAAAAACGGCTGCAGTTTTATATTTTTTGGACCTACGGATCAAAAGTAAGAGGATTCCTCCGAAGGTTAGACATATTGACTTTAGAAAAAAAATATTTAAAGACTCTTATTCTTTTTAATGCATGTTTACACGAATGCTCACCTGGTGTCCATCGGCGGTCGTCATCGGTGACCAGGTCGACGCCAGCAAATAGCTTGGCTGTGAACTCCTCGATGCTGCCACACTCAGGTAAGCGGCCTGAAAGCCCCGACACTACCACGTCCGAGGCGTCATCACGTCCATTCATGATGGGCATTGTTTACAATCTGTAAAGACATGAACAGAAAGAGATAGCGACTGTTGCTCGGGATTATTGGTTGAACAGGGGGGCTTGTCAATTTTTGACAGTTAGGGTGCGGCTCCACTGAGGCGGAGAGGAGCGGAGATGTGCAAAATTGACCAATTACATTCTTCAAATTCAAAATTCGAAACATTATCATGCGGTCTCATTGGCCAATTTTGCACATCTCAGCTCCTCTCCGCCTCAGTGGAGCCGCAACGTTATTCTAGGGAACTGATACAATCACGATTCGGTTTAGGTTCTAAAGAAACTGAATCTCATTAGTAGATCGTCGTAGCCCCCGAGAGTGCGAATGGGTCAGTTGGATACAAAAAGGCCCAAGGTAGGTGCTGATGCCAGAAGTGCGTTGAATAGGGATAGTGCACGAGGGAGTGGCGAGTTCTGTGTGCTACCGTCCGTGCATCAGGCAGTGGACAGCAGTGAACAAATAATCTTAGGAGTAGGATTTCCGGGCAGTCACATTCTACATGGACATGTAGAATGGGACAAGCCGTTCACAACAAGTTGCAGTTGGGTCGTTTGCAAAGAAAAAATTTACACAATGTGCCCATGTTAAGAAAGTGAATGGTTTAGGTAAAACGTATCGGCGCTTACCGTGTTACCTTTTTTGTGTAGATATAGCTTTAAGCTATAGTTTTCTTGTGAAGCATTCAAAACACTCAAAAAAAATTATTTTTTGCAGATTTGACCAAATCTCATTTAACATTTTTTGCTTCTTTTAGTCTCAGGAATATGCTATTAGATTTCCCTTTCCTCTTGGGCACCTTGTATAGTTAAAGGCCTTTAATGAAAACAAAATTTAACGTAAAATGTTTATCTTACGAAGTTAAAGTTTGTGTGACAACTTTTAGTACCTACTGAAAAAGGGCGATATTTTTTTTAATGAGCGATCATAAGGAACCTGTAGCATATCTTTTTTTGTCCCCTTGTACTACCTAGGTACTGCCGAAGGTTGTAGGACAGATATTACCACATAATGGCTCATTTTCGTAACACAATTGACGCAATCGTGAATTTTATTTTGAATAAGGCCATAACTGTGTACATTTTTTTTAATCGACCCAGTTGCACCTTACCTCCAGAGAATTGTATCCCAACCTTCTAAGTATTATTTTTTTAGGAAATAAGAAAGGATAAAGCTTTTTCAAGAATATTAAGAAAGCCTGAATGGTTTAGGTAAAATATATCGGAGCTTACCTTCTTATTAGAAAGTACAGCTTCTTATCGGAAGACCAGTTACAGTAGTTACTGCTCACGAGCTACCTAGCAGTATAACTACATATATGCCTACCTCAACCTTTTAAAACCCGTATCATCAAAGTCATATGCCTAAATTACGAATTACTGTCGGACCCTCCTCGTTGTCACCTGATATTATGTACATAATTACTACACAATAGTACTTTTGTTAGTTTTTTTGTTATTTAACGATCTTGAATTGGATGATGATATATTGTAAAAAAATGACAAAAACTGATAAATGGATTTTTTACATGAAAGATACGTCAGGCGACCTACATAATAAATACCTAATACATTTGAATTTAAGGTCGTTGAAGAAAAACTGGCCGGAGATTTTACTGCTAATTATAGGAAGTGATTATAGTTCAGACATTATCATACTTGTACGATTCTAGAAAAGTTTGTACATTTGGATAACGTCTTCGAAATTGATAAAAATTGGTAGGCTGGTAGTGTCAATAATGCTGAGCACGATCGACCGCATATCCCAAAATGTCTAGGGAAGTTTGTATGGACTTTTCCTTTTTTGTTACCAGATTCCTATACATTTTTGGTAACAAAAATGGAATGTTTCATGCAAATATTTTGAAAAATGTACAGCATCATTGACTCTACCAGCCCACTTGTACCAATTTTTATCAATATAGAAGACGTGACCCAAGGTTACACACTTTTTGAAATTTCTTGCGTAAGGGACACTATCTCCGAAACTATTGAGTTTACAAATATATACCTAATTGTCTAATGAAGATAAAGCTTTTTCGTAGTTATGTATATAAGAACCATCTAATTCGGATGAATATGTAACAAGTTACGATTTTTTAAACTTCCCTAGACATTTTGGGATATGCGGTCGATCGTGCTCAGCATCATTGACACTACCAGCCTACCAATTTTTATCAATTTCGAAGACGTTATCCAAATGTACAAACTTTTCTAGAATCTATATAATATATACTATTTTTCTGCTCAACGTAGTTTATCGCAGCGGCCGGCAATGGGCTGTTTGCCGGCCGTAGGGCAGAAAAAGAATATTTCGTTACCGTCTAATTCATAAAAGTTAGTTCAGTTTGTTTTATATTTATCTCTTTTAGTGAGCATTTCTCAAAAAGTGTGTAACCTTGGGTCACGTCTTCGAAATTGATAAAAATTGGTAGGCTGGTAGTGTCAATAATGCTGAGCACGATCGACCGCATATCCCATAAAAATGTACATAAAAATGTACAGCATCATTGACTCTACCAGCCCACTTGTACCAATTTTTATCAATATAGAAGACGTGACCCAAGGTTACACACTTTTTGAAATTTTCTTGCGTAAGGGACACTATCTCCGAAACTATTGAGTTTACAAATATATAGTTTGTTTTATATTTATTTCTTTTAGTGAGCATTTCTCAAAAAGTGTGTAACCTTGGGTCACGTCTTCGAAATTGATAAAAATTGGTAGGCTGGTAGTGTCAATAATGCTGAGCACGATCGACCGCATATCCCATAAAAATGTGCATAAAAATGTACAGCATCATTGACTCTACCAGCCCACTTGTACCAATTTTTATCAATATAGAAGACGTGACCCAAGGTTACACACTTTTTGAAATTTCTTGCGTAAGGGACACTATCTCCGAAACTATTGAGTTTACAAATATATACCTAATTGTCTAATGAAGATAAAGCTTTTTCGTAGTTATGTATATAAGAACCATCTAATTCGGATGAATATGTAACAAGTTACGATTTTTTAAACTTCCCTAGACATTTTGGGATATGCGGTCGATCGTGCTCAGCATCATTGACACTACCAGCCTACCAATTTTTATCAATTTCGAAGACGTTATCCAAATGTACAAACTTTTCTAGAATCTATATAATATATACTATTTTTCTGCTCAACGTAGTTTATCGCAGCGGCCGGCAATGGGCTGTTTGCCGGCCGTAGGGCAGAAAAAGAATATTTCGTTACCGTCTAATTCATAAAAGTTAGTTCAGTTTGTTTTATATTTATCTCTTTTAGTGAGCATTTCTCAAAAAGTGTGTAACCTTGGGTCACGTCTTCGAAATTGATAAAAATTGGTAGGCTGGTAGTGTCAATAATGCTGAGCACGATCGACCGCATATCCCATAAAAATGTACATAAAAATGTACAGCATCATTGACTCTACCAGCCCACTTGTACCAATTTTTATCAATATAGAAGACGTGACCCAAGGTTACACACTTTTTGAAATTTCTTGCGTAAGGGACACTATCTCCGAAACTATTGAGTTTACAAATATATAGTTTGTTTTATATTTATTTCTTTTAGTGAGCATTTCTCAAAAAGTGTGTAACCTTGGGTCACGTCTTCGAAATTGATAAAAATTGGTAGGCTGGTAGTGTCAATAATGCTGAGCACGATCGACCGCATATCCCATAAAAATGTGCATAAAAATGTACAGCATCATTGACTCTACCAGCCCACTTGTACCAATTTTTATCAATATAGAAGACGTGACCCAAGGTTACACACTTTTTGAAATTTCTTGCGTAAGGGACACTATCTCCGAAACTATTGAGTTTACAAATATATACCTAATTGTCTAATGAAGATAAAGCTTTTTCGTAGTTATGTATATAAGAACCATCTAATTCGGATGAATATGTAACAAGTTACGATTTTTTAAACTTCCCTAGACATTTTGGGATATGCGGTCGATCGTGCTCAGCATCATTGACACTACCAGCCTACCAATTTTTATCAATTTCGAAGACGTTATCCAAATGTACAAACTTTTCTAGAATCTATATAATATATACTATTTTTCTGCTCAACGTAGTTTATCGCAGCGGCCGGCAATGGGCTGTTTGCCGGCCGTAGGGCAGAAAAAGAATATTTCGTTACCGTCTAATTCATAAAAGTTAGTTCAGTTTGTTTTATATTTATCTCTTTTAGTGAGCATTTCTCAAAAAGTGTGTAACCTTGGGTCACGTCTTCGAAATTGATAAAAATTGGTAGGCTGGTAGTGTCAATAATGCTGAGCACGATCGACCGCATATCCCAAAATGTCTAGGGAAGTTTGTATGGACTTTTCCTTTTTTGTTACCAGATTCCTATACATTTTTGGTAACAAAAATGGAATGTTTCATGCAAATATTTTGAAAAATGTACAGCATCATTGACTCTACCAGCCCACTTGTACCAATTTTTATCAATATAGAAGACGTGACCCAAGGTTACACACTTTTTGAGAAATGCTCACTAAAAGAGATAAATATAAAACAAACTGAACTAACTTTTATGAATTAGACGGTAACGAAATATTCTTTTTCTGCCCTACGGCCGGCAAACAGCCCATTGCCGGCCGCTGCGATAAACTACGTTGAGCAGAAAAATAGTATATACACCTCGGCCGTTAAATGGGAAAGCCTCGGATCACATTATCATATTTGTGCGATTCTAGAAAAGTTTGTACATTTGGATAACGTCTTCGAAATTGATAAAAATTGGTAGGCTGGTAGTGTCAATAATGCTGAGCACGATCGACCGCATATCCCAAAATGTCTAGGGAAGTTTGTATGGACTTTTCCTATTTTGTTACCAGATTCCTATACATTTTTGGTAACAAAAATGGAATGTTTCATGCAAATATTTTGAAAAATGTACAGCATCATTGACTCTACCAGCCCACTTGTACCAATTTTTATCAATATAGAAGACGTGACCCAAGGTTACACACTTTTTGAGAAATGCTCACTAAAAGAGATAAATATAAAACAAACTGAACTAACTTTTATGAATTAGACGGTAACGAAATATTCTTTTTCTGCCCTACGGCCGGCAAACAGCCCATTGCCGGCCGCTGCGATAAACTACGTTGAGCAGAAAAATAGTATATACACCTCGGCCGTTAAATGGGAAAGCCTCGGATCACATTATCATATTTGTGCGATTCTAGAAAAGTTTGTACATTTGGATAACGTCTTCGAAATTGATAAAAATTGGTAGGCTGGTAGTGTCAATGATGCTGAGCACGATCGACCGCATATCCCAAAATGTCTAGGGAAGTTTAAAAAATCGTAACTTGTTACATATTCATCCGAATTAGATGGTTCTTATATACATAACTACGAAAAAGCTTTATCTTCATTAGACAATTAGGTATATATTTGTAAACTCAATAGTTTCGGAGATAGTGTCCCTTACGCAAGAAATTTACTAGACACATGTTCCTTACGCCCCCAAAAATTTCGAGTATTTTTATGGAAATCTGTTACGACAAAAACAAAAACACTGCCTCTTTGTCGTAACTGTCAAATAACATGCTACATTACAACTATTTTCTGTTGTAAAGTCATTCTAGTTTCCACATTAATTGAAGTAAGTAGCGTAAAAATGCAAGAAAATATAAAGTTGTGTACTTACAATTGTATTATTTTCATAGACGGAGATCAATTTCACGTGTAATTTATTGTATTTTAGATAACCCGTTACAATTTATAGGAAATAAAACCAAACATGTTAGGTATGTATATTATATTTTAGTCAGCTTAGTGTTGTGAAAAGAAGAAAACATATATCTAAAAATTGCTTTGAGAGCAACCTGAGTCCGAAACAAAAACATATATTAAGAAAGAAATTCTGGATAAGTAATCTAACTGCCTCCGCGAAGATCTATGACCCTTTTTGATGATACTCGTGCTATTCAGACGTGCGGTCAAAGGAACTATCGAATCCTTAGGGAGCGAAACACTGACTGAAAACCTACATTTGTAGCCCAAAAAATGGTTAAGGAGCACTGAGTTAGTGCAAGCCATTCAAATCGACTGGAAATTATGAAGTGTTTCCTACATTATCAAAACGAAATCAAGGCGTCCTCCTTCCGCACCTGGCCAATATTTCGGGCAAGCATTGCGTTGGGGTTTATACTGAGAAAATGGACTAGTGTCAAGGTACGCTTTATACCAAAAAGCAGGAAACACGAGTATAGATAATACTCGTTCTAAGTCCTTCAAACCTATTAGTCTAACATCTTTATTTCTTTCACTACTTGGTGGCAAGATCGCCAAGTCTAAATCAACATGTTTACCAAAAACTACCCCACTTGACCTGGTCACAAGGTCCATAAAAGTAAGTAAGTTAGTAAATCATTCTTTACTGCACCAGTAAGAAAATAACAGAAAGAAACAAAATAAAAATAAGCTAAGCACACGATACAGCTAACCAAAGCGGCGGTAAAGTCTAGAGAATAACCAACAGGTCGGTGTGTATTCCTTGATGTCGAAGGTGCTTTCGATAATAAACTCACAGAAACCATTATCCTTAATGAAATTAAATCAAAGCGATGAAACCACGACTATATGGGTTCAAAGAGTGCTCTCTAACAGAATAGCTACTCCAACCCTCAATATAACTGAGTATGAATTTCACACAATGACAGGGTGTTCTCAGTGTTTGAACAGCCTGCAAAAACCAACTTGAAAGCCTGGGCTTTCGGGAATAAAACAAGCACATCGAATGTGGCTTCACCAGACAGTCGAAATACCCTCAAGATACAAATGGACCAACGACCAGAATGATTGACGAAAATGGCACCACAGGTACAAGTAGGTGAGAGGCCTAAGGTCGGAGTTTGCTTCAGCATGAGCAAAATGGTCTTCATTTTCTAGACAGAAGTCAATATTATGATGATTTCCGCGCATAAATATTACATTATGTGTGGAAATCAATTTGGCCAGAAACCTAAAAACCAATATTATCTATTATCTACATCAACTCAAGCAGTCAAGCTGCGATGCTCTCACTAGAATCCCTCAAGGAAAACACTAGTCCAGTGCTGCAAGAATAAATTAAACGCCATTGACTTTAATGAAGTTACACCTAGATGGGTATTAGGATATTGCAATATTGTTGGAAACGAAACAGCAGATGAGTTTACCGGAAAGAACGGCAACACGCGCATTGTCAGCCCAGAGCCTTTCTATGGAATCACCTAACCGGAGCCATATTCTCTGCTAAACAAACTAGATATGATAAGATAAGATAAGAGCAATCGCACAGTTGAAGTCCATCAAAGTAACTCTCACTCGTAAGCTCTTATCCAAGGGTTCAATAACAGAAAACAATAAAGAGCTCAAAAGCTCAAAAGTAACAAAGCCTGTGAAGAATCGAGAATCCTAACTATTAACATACGTATAACAATCATGAGTAAGAAACAAGATGCAATATGAAGCTTCTGCCAAAAATCAGAGCAAATTACTGTGCAACGTTGCAACATATTGATTTAAACTATCAATTAATCTACTATAGACCTCCTCCTCCTCTGTTTCTGCAGACCACAAATGCATAAAAGAAGTATTCACCTAGGCAGACCTTATGATGTGCACAAAATTGCAGCCTTCAGAATCTGGAATGTTCTGGTCTCGACAAGAATCAGTAATGACTTATAAAAAGGGCTGCGACAAAATATCATAACTGCTCGGCGCGGCGGACATTAGACCAAAACAACAATAATAAAGATGATAATATGGCAGATGTCCGGACCTTACTACTACAGTCCTATCTCTGACCCATGCAATGATCATAGCTCACTACACTTTTCAATAGCCTGCTGAGACTGGTTCACGGTTCACGTGTACTACAGAGTGAATTTCTCGAATTGGCAAAAGACAGCTAATTATAAATAAGCCCATGATTCCCAGGGAGATAATAATAAGATTGGGGCAGCTTGTGGCGAGCTGTTCGGCAATAGCGACATCGTCTCAGGCATGTTTTCGTCGGTCGGAGTAGAATCCAAGAAGAACTGTAGGAATCGGCTTGCCTTGATTGACCGTTGGTCGTCCAGAGAGGAATCGTTAGAGCAATGTATATGCTCCAGGGGTGGAAGTGGAAATGTGCGTGAGTCGCTGGTCGTTGCAGTATCTATGTGGTACCTAGTAAAAATACTGCTCTGCCCTCACCCCTCTTCCTAAGACGCCCTGGGTCAAGTCGCGCCGGCACTGTTGCAAGTGCTATAAGAAACTAAACAAAATGTTATAACGTACACAAAAAAACTTTCAAGATTTTTAATATCATCTTTTTAGAGGCGTAACTCTCATTCATGTACCGTATTTAATGTAGTAACGTATACTTTATAAAATTAAAAGGTGAGTTGCGACATCAAACTTTAAAATTATTTTGATTTATATGTACATACGACTCAGTTTATTAAGAGAATAGAGCCATACTATCTTCTAAATTGTGTTGTAACGCACAAAAGCCTAAAATATTTGTCCCTTACGCCATTGTGAATTCAAAGTTTCGTATTTAATTCATCAGATAGAATGTCGTAAAGGCACCTTCTTTTGCTGTAGTAACTAACCACATAGGGATTTATGAATAAGAAGGATATGCTACGTTAAAAATGGACACGCTATCCCTTCAAATTAAAAATTTGACCCATACAACATATTTTTTAAAGCAATATGAAGTTACGACAAAATGAATTCACTTCATAACTTCTTTATTTGAAGCGATATCAAAAAGTTAATGATACAGATCGATAGAGAATTTTTTTCTGAGTTCTATGCAATTCAAAGTGTACTTACGACAAAATGTCCCTTACGACATTTGAAATTTCCAGTGTCGATTATACTTATTGGTAACAAAAATTGAATGTTTCATGCAAATATTTTGAAAAATGTACTGCATCATTGACCAGCCTACTCGTACCAATTTTTATCAATATAGATGACGTAACCCAAGGTTACACACTTTTTGAGAAATGCTCACTAAAAGAGATAAATAGTAAACAAACTTAACTAACTTTTATGAATTAGATGGTAACGAGATAATCGTTTTCTGCCCTACGGCCGGCAAACAGTACATCACCGGCCGCTGCGCTAAACTAAGTTTCCGCCTGCCGGCTCCGTTGAGCAGAAAAATAGTATACACACCTCGGCCGTTAAATGGGAAAGCCAAGGATTACACGTCATCGCAGACATTTTCCATTTAAACGGCCTTGGCATGTAATCTACTATTATAGCAGGGAAACAAAGAAAGGAGGAGGTTTGCTAATCTCAAAACAAACATCAATCAACTTTTCAGAAATGTTACATTGCTAATCTAGCATCGGAACACATAAAGTAGGTACTTGTACGGTCAACTCCAAAAAAATTGAAAGATTTTGAACGCTGCGCTTTATACACCGTGTTTTTATTGATTTCCGTTAAATTGGACAGGTTACTTGGGGCATTAATAGAAGTTGCCTGGTATATCGGTTTTTGTTAATTTTGTAAAAAATATTTTTTTTCGTTTTCATACATAATAATTGAAATGGCAAGTGTGAGAGAACCTTAAGAATAAGATACCTTCTCAGCTCAGGTGACTGACGGCACTTGTCAAAATAAGTAACATTAGGATGTACATAAAGGTTGCAATACACTTGTTCATTCATTAAACTTATCTTTTTAATAATTCAATAACAGTAAGAGTTAAGATACTAATTTCTTAGAGAAATTGATAATTTTTGACCTAAATAAGCTTCTCTTTAATTTAACGGAAATCAATAAAAACACGGTGTACATAATATTCAGAAACCTAGGCCATTCAAGAATAATGTCACAGTGACGCTACACATCAAATTGTAAGAAACTCCTTACTACTAGTATTTTGTATTTTGACAAGGTTCTACACTTACAGATTATTATTGCCCAGTGTAGATCACCCGACACTGACAAGCTGAATTTCATAGAAGAATTTAAAAATTTGGTACACCAAGTACCTAACAAACACAATGTTTTATTGATAGGTACGAATATAAACTTCAATCAGCTTTGCAATCAAATATCAATTGACATTATACAAGGGTTACACTTATTTTAGGTGTTTGTCAAATAATATTTTAATTTAGAGATTTTATGGTTGCACTTGCACCTTCATACACTACACTTTCTCGCCATAATTATGTGCAGCCTTCATAACAAAATCATTAGCATTTCTAAGTTATTTTTTTTATGTTTTCCACGCCCTGTTGTCTATTGTCCAAAAGTTTGGTTAAAAAACCGACCAAGAGCATGTCGGGCCATGCTCAGTGTAGGGTTCAGTAGTTTTTCAATAACGGCTGGGGGATTACTTTCGAAATTCTTTTATGGTAAAGTATTCATGATTTTCTATATTCTTCATGATTTTTTTCACATTTTTTGACCCATGGATCAAAAGTGGAGAGGGGGTATATTTTTTATTATAGAGCTAGTATCTCCGAAAATATTGACATTATAAAAACACTTTCTTTCGGCACTGTTATCCTTTTTAAAAGCCTTTTAACGATACCCATACACAATGGGATTACAGAAAAATTTACTCACTACTATTTACTACTAGGGAAGGTACCAGCAAAAGTCATTATTTTATTCTACCACTTTGTCTGCGTGATTAATATGAATACCTGTACCAAGTTTCAGATTTCTAGTGCTAACGGCCACTGAGCTATGCTGCGGACAGACAAATAGACGGCCATGGCAAAACTATAAGGATTCCTATTCTATCTATAAGGTAGGGGGTAACTATAGGATTAGTTTACTACGGAACTCTAAACATAATGAAATATTCATAGAGCATGTGAATTAATTAAAATATTGGTACATTAATGATTACGACCTGGCGACGACGAAAGAAGTGTAGAGGCGTGGTCGTGAGTGAAATTTTTTATGGGCTCAAAATAATTAACGAATAAAATAATTGAAAAAATTTGATTGAAAAAAAAAAAAATTTTTTATTTATTAATAATTTTATTTTGTCTATTTTACAATTTTATTACATATAACTTAAATATTCAAGGAAACATATCTGCAACACGGGTGCGCCAAAGTATTTATAAAATTGCAACTTAGATTATTGGAACTCCGAAAAATTTTCTTATACAATTTAACTTCATAATGATCGGTATTTAGAATAATCTTTGTTCATAATCATCATCACATATTTAGAATTATTTATGTTCATAATATTGTTTTTCATACATATTTTTAGTACTAACTTTTATGTTTATATAATTTTTCACTATACTTATTTTATGCTATATATTCTAATGTTATAGGTATTTATTTTTATCTGTATTGGTTTTATGTATGAATTATTTTTGTTTAATTAAATATAAATCGTACTATTACTGTAATTTAGCTACCTGCACAAATCAGGTTGTGGCAGAGTAGGTACTGTACTAAACGGGTTCCCTCTAAACTTTTTTTGTCCGAAATGCTTGGAACATAACCATAACAGACTTGGTCCGAAACTATCTTGGCATATCATTAATTACGCCGAGTGTTATAAGACAGAAATTAGATTTGCATTTTTTTTTTGGGCATGTAACCACATGTTCGAAACTTGCCTTTTTCGTCAGGCAGAATTTGCTGTGGGGGTGAAAATTTCTGCAGTGAGCGAGCGAAGCGAGCGAACAAAACCTTCCGGGGCAGATCCGACTCGGATAGGTTAGGTTAGAAGACTAAGGCGGGAGCAAAGCTCCCGCCTTAGTCTTCGAGGTTATTTTTTTTTAGCAACCTAGAAAGTACTCAGCTCAGTAACACAGTAAGTAACGTATAGAATATTACTACTACCTCGATTATATTGAGAGCAGTGGTACAATTTCGACATACCACAAACGAGGGTACCTATATGCTACGGGCCCTGCGCACATACGAACCCCGCGTTTCAATTGTAAAATATCGTTTTTATGAGAGAAAAAAATAAAAGTGCCCCAAATCCTGCAGATTGATTTGATGAACTTTGACATTGATCAACTTTCTGATTTGTTTAACTTTCACATTATTCAAAATCTCCTTTAACAGAAGTTTAAACTTTTGAAGAACCTTTCATAAGAACCTAAGCAAAAAAGGGTCCCCGCACAAGAAGTGCTACAGGCCCTGCGCTTGTTTAATCCGGCTCTGGTGGTGACAAATATATGTGGGGAATACATTGCCGTCACCACCCGGCAACATACGCATCTTCCATATAACTGAGACCTTCATCGATAGGTCCCAATTCGCTATAGTCAACCTCGAACCTAAAGGAAACAATTCATGGGAATATCACCTTTTTTAGGGTTCCGTAGCCAAAATGGCAAAAACGGAACCCTTATAGTTTCGCCATCTCCGTCTGTCCGTCTGTCCGCAGCATAGCTCAGAAGCCGTTAATACTAAAAATCCGGCCGGCTTTTATTTCTCTCTGAATACGGGTGTTTTTTCTATCAAGTAAGTGTCACATACGAGGTTGTGTAAGTATATCGGCGAATTGCCACAAATCCCGACAATACAGTAGTATTACTCCGCAATAGTAGGGCCGGCCACATGTAAGCCACAATTACGCGTGTGATCCCAGTCGAGCCACTCCCGAAATAAGTGGTGTTTCGATGTGGAATGGAATGTCAGTGGAAAGATTTATTGGTGCCAATGTGTTATTGAAGTTAAACATATAAGATTTATGACTAACGTTGAGACTTAAACTACGCCGCGTATTGATTAAGAATATGTACATGTGTATTATAATCCCGTGACAACAAGAGTCTTTCGCAGTTGATTTTTTCTATGGTAAGCACATCTGTTACGACATTGTGGGAAGAATTATATTTGTATAAATTCTTCAATTTTAAGCTAAATTATTATTAATGTAGCTGCTGCTAATTATTTGAAATATCTGACTCCTGCCAACTATGTTCTTACATAAGAACATGAATAAATATAGTATTTTCTACGAAAAAAAAAGAAAAATAAATTTTGCACCACTTCTACTCATGGATGTCGTAAGAGTCGACTAAGGCATTGAAGTGTCACTGACAACACATTTATTGAAGATTGTTGATGAGTAGCAGCGTCATCATAGTGAACACATTACTGCAATGTGCTCGCCTTCTGCCACTTCAATTTAGCGATTTGGAGAGCTATATCGATCGGTTACTTTGTTTCTACTGCGGATGGTCTAATTTCTGCCTACAACCCCAAAAATGCTGGTCCTTATCAATTATAAAACAAGGGAACGTAGTTTTCAAAAGGTATCGTGAAATGCCCATATTTAGCTAAAATCGTATAGAATACAAGCGAAAACATACACGGATGGGCCAGCACTACATACCCCTATTCAAATTCTGCGTAGGTACATGATTAAATTAAATTCACCATGAGCTAGCTCTCAATATAATTTAGCCATTCCGAACATTATTGTCGAGCGAGTCAACGTGGCGCGCAATTCAGAGTTGTTATTGCGATAGCCGACAGAGGAGACAAGAGTTAATTCAAAGAGAGATCAGGGTGCTTAGACAAGTTGCCAATCGCTAACGGTTAATCGTCAATCGTAAACGAAAGGCAGCTAACTGTCTTTGTCGCACTAATATGAAAGAATTACAGAGAGGGAAAACTACGATACGCTACTAAGCGTTAGCGATTGGCAACTTGGCTAAGCATCCTGGGGGTCTAACACGATCCTCTAATGAAATTCAGTTTAGGACCTAATCAGACAAACCCAGTTAATAGATGCTATATAGGTATGTATTAAACAAGTGAGTACACCGACAGCCTTTATATGTCAAAAGAAGTAAAAAAAATTTTAGTACAGATGGTGGGTTTTAAGCTCTAGTGCGAGAAGTGTGTCATTTTACGTCAGGTTCAAAACTTCGAGGGCCATCTGCACTAAAAAACGTCGTACGAGACACGTGCAAAAACGAAATTCGTCACTCGTGTCGATTTAAAACACTAGGGAGTGTTTTAAAACATTGCCACTCGTTTCGAATTTCATGTTCTTCGCACTTGTGTCGTAATATACTAATATACAGGGTGTCCCACGGCGATGCCACATGGAGGGAAAGTACCTTAAATATCATAGATAGCGTATTTTGCTGAAAGAAGACTTTATTTTATTTTTAAAATGTAGTAATTCAGCATTCAAAGTTTTTCAAAAAAATACTTGCTTCACCCGGAAATCGAACAGACTACAATTTTTTTTCTAATTTTGAACCCAACTTTTTTGGTTATTCTTTTAGTTTTAGATACTATGTTTCTTAAGGAAAATTGTTATTTTTTATCCATTGTTTCGAATGACAGAATAAAATTACGAAAAATTTTTTTTTTGTTTTAAAGTAGGTTCGATGCCTAGAAAAAGCAAATTTTTTTTTGGACTTTTTTTAATGCAGGTTTATTTAATTTTCAAAATAAAATAAAGTCTTCTTTCAGCAAAATACGCTACCTATGATATTTAAGGTACTTTCCCTCCATGTGGCATCGCCGTGGGACGCCCTGTATATCGTCGTTTTAGGACAATTATTTTTTTTTTTAACATTCCGTTTCTCGATATGTTAATTTTTTAATACATGACAATTAAAAAATTGTAGGGATTTTTGTTTTTTTAAGTTAAAGATTTTCCGCTAACTTTTTTAAAATTTTCTCAAACATCAATCAATATACACGGGTACATAAAATTATGTGAAGATAAATTATAATACAAAAAATGAATTGTGCAGGCATTTTTAAGGACTTATGATGAATTTTTTAAAGATGTTTTCATCATCCTGTATATGTATATTTTTGAGCACTTGATATTTAGGAATTGTTGCAAATGCCATCTTCATGGAGTCGTTTTAAATCAGACCAATGGAGTTTGATGTTTCTGTAACGTCACCCAGGAGACAACAGTTGAATAGTTTGCTAAAAGAAAATATCCTGCAAGTTTCATTATTATAATTAGCAGGTGACCCACTTTGGAAGGGCCACATAACCATCAAATAAATGCAAAGTATTGTCAATTTAAGTACTATTAAACTGTGATTTCAAGGGTGACCCAGGAGAACGTAACAATGTCAACAAATGATTGACAATTGAACAATAAAAAATGATTTATCCTTCTAGTGCATTTCTCTGAGCGTTTCAAAAGCCGTGACTTCGGTGGCAGCCTTATCACACGAATCCCGTCAGAGATGCAAGAATTTTTGGATATTTTTATGGACGTAGTTGACAACTACCAATAATATATCCAAAAAATGTATGAGATACCCACGGAAATCTGGTAATAATGTTGCCACCGAAATCACAGCAGTTGAAACGCTCGGAAAAATGCCCTCTACATTCGGCAAGCAATCGGAATAGGCGACCAGCAAATACCGGTGGTACGTACAACGTAAGCGTACTAAATACGAGCTATAACAGACTGCTGTATAGTCGCCGTCAGATATATCGGAGCGGCCGCGGTGCTCAAAAATATCTCAACATGCACTCTAACTCTACGACAATAGAGGCTAGGGTGCTTAGCAGGGATCGGAACCATTATTTTCTCCATACAAAAATACGGTTCTTATTTCGTTCTTTTTCGTTCTTCGGTATATAAATTATAAGTTAATGGAGTAATTTAAAAATACGATATTGTAAATTACATAAAATATTATGTAGTACATAAAGAGTATAAAACATTTTAAAATATTGGGCTATTTCGAGGTTTTTGTAAAATACCGGTTCCGGTCCCTGGGCCTTAGACAAGTTGCCAATCTCTAACGCTTCGTCAATCGTAAATGAAAGGCAGCAAACTGACTTTGTCGCACTAATATGAAAGGGTGACAGAGAGGGAAAACTACGATACGCTACTAAGCGTTAGCGATTGGCAACTTGGCTAAGCATCCAGGATGCTTAGCCACGTGACTTATCGCTTATCGTATACGATATTGGCGTAATGCCATTTTGGCTAGGCCCTTAAATTTCCATGAAAACATTTTTCGATAGAAACCTTCCATTAAAATACCAAGTAATACCTACTTCATTCATACATTTTTGATTATTTTCTGTAATTCCATACACATAGTGTTTTAAAACAGAAGAAATAACTGTATATCGCTCATCGTATTCATATTCGTCGTAATCGTAATCATGAATAATGTAAATAGGGGTATTCTCGTATTTCGCATCCATACCTGATTAACAATAAATTAAACCTTTTAATTGGGTTTATCACATATTTAATTAATGTGACAGAAATTTTGTGGCATGCCACAGAACGATGCGAGTAAAATGATTGGAAATCATTGATATTACACGTAACTGGGTCACACCTTTTTTTGTCACTCGTTGAAATGGTTACATTATCCTGGGTTACCCATAAAAGCATAGCTTAATAAATAAATATCTTGAGACATCTTACACTAATCGACCTAGTCCCACGGTAGCTCTATATTAAAGCTTGTGATGTGGGTACCATGCGACGATATATATAATAGTTAGATGTATTTATTTATTACAAATATTTGTTCCTTGGTCATAACAAATATTTGTGATAAATAAATACACAAATAATACACAAATCCCCTCGCCGGGATTCGAAACCGGAACCTCCAGCTTCGTAGGCAGGGTCACTACCAACTAGGCTACGGAGGCTGCAAATTAATAGCATCTAATTTTTTTTTTCGTTGTTTTTATATGGTGGGTCACCCATTGATCATATTAGTAAAGCATGCAACATACTTTCTTCTAGCCAACTATGCCACTTTCGACCCCTGGGTCACGTGACAAAAGAACAACAAAAAAAAACACGATTGACTCAAACGGTCACGAAGCGTTCAGATTATCGACCGTTAAGCATAAATATTACAGGTTTTCCTAAAGTTGGCACAAATGGATTTAATTAAATGCGGACCTGTTATACTAACTTGTGCCCACTGTCATTTTATTTTGACATCCAGACATAGATATACAGTGTGTGTCTACGATACTGGTTTTTATCGAAACCGAGGAATGCGATGCAGATTTCTAGCCAAACCGTGAACATTATTCGATTCAAAATGCTAATTTTAAAAGTAATTAACTTTCTAAGAAAAGGTAATTGAGAAGCAATGTACTTCAAAATGGATCGTTAATTTGTACTTCACAATGACAGATCGCAGCCACTCACAACGTTTGACAACTAAGCAGTACACGCGCTACATTGATCGTTTGGAGGAAATAAAATGAATTGTACCGTCAATTTAATTATTTGTCAAATGTTAATACAAGAAAACGATTGCTAGTAATCAGCGAACGAAAAAAACATAGAAGCATCCCTTCATACCAAATTTTGTTTACATAACGGGCAATAACTGGATATACGCATGTGCACTAAGCTACCAACCAAAATCGTCAAAACGATGAGGTCGGTTTAAATTACGCAAATGTCCATAAATATAATTGGTCAACGTCAAAACAGTGCGTTCTGATTGGTTGGTTACAAAATGGTGATCGTTAACAAAATACATGTGTCATTAAGAACGCATTGTTCGTAAACGGTTTAATGCAATGGAGAGCAATTTTTACATGACATATTTTTATTGCGATAACTTGAAATAAAATATTCAGTAATAAATTAATTTGTTGTTCCTTGTTTTTCTGCGTTCCCGTGGTGAATACAGAAAAACAAGAAGACAACAATAACAATAATTATTGTTGTTATTGTTGTTGAATTAAGCAATTTAAGACACAAGATATTTAAAGAAATTGAATTATTAATATAATCCCACAATGTCGTAATATAAATATTTTTTCGAATATTCTATATATTCTTGCTACCTATTTATTATCCCCGATCTCGTCTCCATAACCTGCATATAGGCAGGCTATGCAGAGTCTACTGCTACATAACAGTAGAATCTTAAAAAATACCTCAGGTTGTTCTATTACATTTCTATGTCGTACCACTTGTACCCAATTATTTAAAACGCCACTTTTACCAGTTTTAAATAACAAACGGCGAACATATTCACCAAATTTTATTTAAGTGTATACTACAAGAGAAACGACGGCTAGGAGATGGTTTTGGTTTATTTGACAACATCTATAGAACGCTACTATTTAGAAATGTAGACGAAGGAAAAGATAATAAAAATAAACTAAACTAGTAAGTTCAATGTAAAAACAAAAAAAAAACTATTTCTCATACAACTGAAACTGCACATTTTATTTTATCGTCATTGCAAATGCTATCACGATGATTTGCACATTTTTACTAAAAATGTGGTATTATTTGATTGTATGAGCTGTCGCCATTGTAATTCCTACTAGAACAGCATAGGTACTACATTTAAATAATGAACGGACATACGTGCTAGAATGCCAGAGTACATGGCAGAGCGAAAGGTGGCATTATACCATCCCCATATAAAATTGCCCCAAAACAAATAAATTTAAAATAAAATGTAGTGGGAGTATTTCTTGTGAAATGTTATTCCATCTTTTTTATGGTGCTTGTGTCAGCGTCTTCTGTGCATTTGACGGCGTAGCGGGTCATATTTACTAAGTTTTGAGATTTTTTCGCCAGCTTTTCTTTTTTCGCGACGTGTCAGCCATTTGTATACTAACGGATCTGTGTCATACTCATATAGATCGATTCCCATGTATCCGGTTTTCAGGCGTCACTTTTCGGAGCTAGTTCGCCTACTATGTTTTTTCCGTTCGCTGCTAGTAATGCGTATTATTACCCATTTTCGTAAAAGCCCGGGTCATGGACACACACTGTATACTTTCTGTCAGTCTCGATCCACCCAGATCCAGCATTCGTGAATTTACCAGTACAGTCGAGTACAAGGATATAATATATCCTTGCGTATATTATACGCCTGGAAGTTCCAAAGTTATGTAAGTTAGTAGCCATGTTTGGTCCGAGTAGGTATACGCCGAATGTTACAAACTTATGTTCACAATTATTTTGATTCATGCTTAAAAATCAATTGCCCATGAGCATAATAACACTAATAACGCACCTACGGCATCGCTTGCCCGCATTGGCGCACTAACCGAAAAAGTGTGATGAAACGTATTGCGAAAACACAAATCAAATTATTTATTAACTAAATATTTTGAATTGTAATTTTTTTTTTCCCCAGTAGTCACACTACTTAATACTGTTAAATATTAATTATAAATTATAAATTCTAGAATAGCTAGAGAAATTCTCTAGGTATTCTAGAAAACAGGCATGTATTGCTTGCCCTTAGATAATGATCAAAGGCGCCTAGCCTTGTAAGGGATTGCATAATACCCGAGAAATTTGACCGGTGGTGCTAAGACCGAGTGGCCGAGGGGTACAGACATCACTTGCGAAAGCTGAGTACGTGGGTTTGATCCCCACCTCGGACATTAGGTGATCTTGGTCGTTTTTCTTTAGTATATGACATCGAATATTTATAAGGTGTGATGAAAATTAAAATAAAGGGTTCTTGAAAAAAAAATAATCTTCACGGAGTCTTTTTTTCTCGCCGCTTGCCAGCTACTTACCTTCATAATAATTGTCCTCAGACTTTTTTAAAACAACCTTCAATCAGACAGAAAACCTCCCAAACATTACAGTAGCCGCCTTCATACTACTTGCCGTGTATTTGGCGAATTATATTCACAACGCCGTGCACCTATCGGGCTCTTGACCCTAGTGGTCACACCTATAATGCAATGTACTATGTATGGTGGAGGAATTTAATTTCCTACCCATTTCGTACCTTGTCATTGTAGCTATAATATGACAGTGACAGTACATATTGATTGTGTAACGTATTGACATCAATTGAAGATAATTCTTTGCTTGAATTCTTTTTGTAGGCGTTCGATTTAAAATATCATGACGTCGCCGCGTACCACGTGACCTACAATTGTACGTCAGTGTTTTCATTCAGGATACTATGGAATTTAACAGAGCGGGTAGAATTTCAACCAATCAGATTCGAGCTAGTTTGTTGTTAGCCAATGGTAAAAGATGTTCAGTATGAGGTGATTCAAAGACGTCGAATGAACGAACAATTGAGGGATTGAGAATGAGAGTTGAGAGAATCTGACTTAAGGGAGTGTAACAGGTATTCGAGGCTTTTCGTCGGCAGAGCGTCGAGTCGTAAGGAAGTCAGTGAGTTTAGTTCGTAAGGCATATCGTGTTTAGAATTGTTCACAGATATAGCAGGCAGGCTTTACGGCAGCGGAGGCATAGGGCGAGAACACCATTCCTGGGCGTGATTCGAAGATAGGAATGCGGTACCACCCGGCATTTGGGCGCACAAAGGATGCACCACATGGATATGGTACGTGGCCTCTGGCATACTTTATATTTATAGGAATTGCTTTGTGATTTGTAGAATAATAGGTGCATCGAATTATACGGGATTCCAGCGATATGTTAGAAAGTGGGTAGATTCAGATTCTGTTGAAAATTAAATGGATACGTTGTTCTTTGCAGATGAAGGTGCCCGAATATCTAGTTTCTATTATGCGTGTTCAATTGTGCTAATCGTGTTTATTCATAGTCTAAATATTGAATAGTTATTATTCCGACATACTTTCGACAATGCTTTATAGAATTACTAAGTGGTAACGAATTGTACTGGTTGATTAGTGACGACTATAAGTTTACGGCAAACCGACACAGGGGCGAACGTAAGTTATTTAATCTTAATTTAATGAATTAGTTTTAGCTTGTAGTTGGGGTCCGGCTTGTGTGGGGGTGTCTGGATACAGGGCCCGTGTCTGAATGCGGTACCACCCGGCATTTGGGCGCACAAAGGATGCACCACATGGATATGGTACGTGGCCTCTGGCATACTTTATATTTATAGGAATTGCTTTGTGATTTGTAGAATAATAGGTGCATCGAATTATACGGGATTCCAGCGATATGTTAGAAAGTGGGTAGATTCAGATTCTGTTGAAAATTAAATGGATACGTTGTTCTTTGCAGATGAAGGTGCCCGAATATCTAGTTTCTATTATGCGTGTTCAATTGTGCTAATCGTGTTTATTCATAGTCTAAATATTGAATAGTTATTATTCCGACATACTTTCGACAATGCTTTATAGAATTACTAAGTGGTAACGAATTGTACTGGTTGATTTGTGCCGACTATAAGTTTACGGCAAACCGACACAGGGGCGAACGTAAGTTATTTAATCTTAATTTAATGAATTAGTTTTAGCTTGTAGTTGGGGTCCGGCTTGTGTGGGGGTGTCTGGATACAGGGCCCGTGTCTGGATGGTTTTCATGCAGATTGGATCTTAAATTGCAATCTATGACAGGAATATAATGATAAATCATTGCTTGTGGTCGTGCGTGTGTCCGGTTGATTTAAATTACTTAACTTGCTTTATAATGTTCAGCGTAACGGCAATACGAAGATAATCGAGTGACATTTTAATAACGTAACATGTTTATCTAAATATTTTCTGTATTAATTATTAGGTTGCCGTATTCTTTGGTCGACAGTAGTAGACCAGTGGAGCGCGCAGCATTGGTTCATGTAGGTTGTATAGATGCGCCACGTGTTAACACGTTCAATGCGGTAGGGGTATTTCGACCTCTTACAAGGTGTGGTTAGTTACGAGTTAAGCCTATTGCATCAGTGTTCAAATATGATACTTACAAAGTGAATAATTAAATAAACTGTTTTATAATGGTGTTTTATAAATACTTTGATTCATTAATATTTGATTATTAGATATAGTGTTTCCCTTAAATTTGGTTAGAATTCAGTGCCATTCTATGTACTCCGCTGTGAGCTTGTGGTATTATTTTAGCACACTATTATATTTAATACGTTCACTGCGGTTGGGGGTTGGGGGACTTTCGATCCCTTACAAAGTATGGTTAGTTGTGAGCTAAGGTAATTGCCGCAGCGAAGATGTTAGGATGGCTGCTTTCCGTATTAGATTATAGCTCTCATCATATTGTACAGTGTATAAATGTTGGTAGGTAACTAAATAAATATTTCTCATTTCCGGTTCATGTCCATCGGCGAGAGGCCATATCATCCAGGGATGAAGGGTGTGGAAATGCGGAGTCGACACTACGGGAACTGCTTAGTACCTGCAGTTACATCAGCATCTAATACTTCGTCGGTCGCAAGTGATGCTCAAAGGCGTCAGCCATTTTGTCTTGACAGGACTCCGTTGAACTGGTGTGTTGCTTCTGGTTTATTTAATAGATAGGAAAATCTACCCTCCAAATTAAGGGTGTGCCATATTGAAAAATAATTCTAAACTTAAATATATTATATTAATGTTACGGAGAGCGGGCTAGGATCTATTTTAATTGAATACCACTATTTGATGATTTATTGGTTAATTATTTAGAGTTTATACTTTATTGGAATAATTATCGATTAAACAGAATATTTCATGGGCAATAATTGCTTGATTAGTTTTAGTATTTGAATTACTCTTTTAGTATTCTTCTATTATTCCGTTCAATTATAATCCGTAATCAAAATTATTAACTTCTTATGAATACCCCTTATAAACATAATCTTTTCTACTTTCCGGTGTTTCGTGCGTACGAGAGAGAGGGCGCCATGTACAGACGACATCACGACACCGCTACACGCGTGCTTCGTGTTGGATCGGCCCTGCTACTCCATTCATAAGGGTGCCATATACAGCGTCTGCATCTCTGCGTCACTGCTCGCGTGCTACGTGTTGGGTCTACACTGTTATTCCATGCATTATTATCGTCCATTCGAGCGGATATACGTTTCATTTAGAATTAAGGGCATTACAGATTTAACATCTACCGTACGTCATATAACTGCAGTTGATATTTTAGTTGTCAATCGTGATTGAGAATCTAATATAATACATAATTATATTGCTGTTTAAAAGTTCTAGATTGACAACGCACTGCTATTTAATATCTTATATTTAATGTCATAAATATTGGGCTATGATCAGTGCATCCACTTACTTGATTTATCTAGACGCGGCTCTTTGCTAATGAATCACGCAGTAATTGAAGTCACTAAGTAGAAATAGTTGATCCATCAATAGTATATTAGAAACTATGAATGCGTGATTCATTACAATGATTATAAACTGTATATCACATGTGCGTTATGGATTTGAGACTCTTATAAAATGATCCAGATTTTAATATTTTAAACTTATTCTAAACATTTAAGTATATATTACCCTACTATCAATTAAAGCATAAATTGAGCTACTTACATCATATAACGGAACGTATAAATTCACAGAATTGATTAAAATGCTAAAATTATTATTTTGAATTGGAATTGACCGCGTTTAACAATAAAGTTGTAATTAATGGAATTGGGCTTACGTATCTTTGATAATGTGATTCGTTTAGTTGAGAGATGTGGTTCTAGTAACTATTATGGAAATATTAATATTAAATTTAGTTAAACTCTGCTTACGTCCGGAATCGAGGTTCTTATAAATCACCTAATTTGTTAGGGGACCACGAGTTTCATGGTAGAACTTCGTCTTTGATCGATGCCCTCGCATGATCCTTGAAAAGGGTGAATTGCTTGGGCTTGTAATTTATTTACACTCGCGAAATGGACCGCTTGGCTAGAACTATTCTGGCAAGACGTCCAAATAGCATACGATAAGACATCTGTACCCTTGTTTGCTAACATTTGTGGTTAAAGACCCCAATTATATATTTACATACAATCTAATTTTTATACTATATGGGCGAGGCTGCAAGTGCGAAGCTCAACGATCTTACAGACTATTGACTTAGTTGTCTCATGCTTTCGGGCTGGGCTTGCTACCATGGAGCTTGAATAATACTGTGCATTGATGTGCAATTCCCAGTACTATGGTCAAACTTGGTTCTTTCATATTTAATACTACGGTTTCTGAATTGCCTTCTCTATATGTCAAAGAGGTAATATATACAAGGGGTACCTATGTAGCCATGCAAACAAGTATAATTCATATTGAACAATAATTCGGTGCTTGTATTAAGTGTTCAAAGGATACACAAATCAATATATTATATACGTATTCTTGCTATCTCAACTAACTGATTCCATTATCATTGTCATTGTCATGCCCACATTGACTCCAGATTATTATGACTCTTCTAGAAAAGAGTATTATTATTACAAAATTATCACATTCTTATTTTAATCTCGGAATTTGTATCTTCGGATCTATTCCTAGCGTTTGGATATTCTCAATGCTAGTCTGTTGACTTACCTGAGGGTTTTGCATCGGTTTGCAACTCTAAATACCCAATATGGATAGTATAGAATCGGTCCACGCTGAGACTCCCGTTCAGACATTACTCTTGTCATGCGTGTGTTCATAAACACAGTATAAAACTTAAGCGTCATTTAGATATAAGTTAGTTTTAAGTGGTTTAGTATTAAGGTACTGATTCATCGTTATTTCTGCGTTCACTTCAGCTTTGCCTCGGCTTGCTGAAGACATAATAATGTTATATCAAACATAATATTTCTGAGTATTCTTATAGAATACTATTACATAAGTGGTTGTCTCATAACGCTATGGGACTTATCTAATCATACAGCTTACATATATATTACACATTAACGTCTTGAGAGGCATATTGTCATATTCTTATTCTCAAGTCTCTGAATTTGTATCTTCGGATCTTTTCCTAGCGTTCGGATATTCTATACAAGTCCATTGTTATACTCGAGGGTTTTGCATCGGTTTGCAACTCTAAATACCCAATCTGGATTGTATAGAATCGGTCCACGCTGAGACTCTCGTTCAGACATTGGCCAACATAATGACGTGTGCGTTTGGTTAATATATTATACGAGCGGCTTATAGCTGATCATAGGCAGCTATTTTATTCTTACAATAATCAAGAATAACACTGTATTAGTAATGTAAGACTAAGCGTGGTTTATAGTTGATAAGTTAGTTTTAAGCGTTTATCATTAAGGTAATTCATAAACGTTAAATCCAATTTTTTACAACTTTATCAATTTATATCTTTTAAACTACTCTTCATAATCTTAACTTAACTTTTCTACTGTCACATTCATCTACACTTGACATATATGGGGTATCATATACGAGTCTCAATTGTAATCTCTTTTATTTATCTGGATCATTTTATAGGCGTTATCTAAGCTTTGTAGAGACAATGTTTGACATTTAATATTACTTTCATCTAGCTAATAATCACTACAGATATTATTATTATTTAGGTTTGACAAATTTAGAGTGTTTAATAATATTTAATTATTTGTCCTAATGTCCTAATGTCTAATGATTTCAGTTATCAAGCTTCTAATTACTTTACATTTAACTCCTTGTGTAGAATATTCAAATGGCTTTGATATCATTGTGTTTGTTGGAACATATTTCGGACATGGACTTTGTAACATTTCTCATACCTCAGAGGATTTGGGTTATTACTTATCACAATTTTGTCCAATTTATCACTAGATGATCATGCTATTATCAATATTTTATTATATTAATTTCTATTTTGTGTGTGTGTGCAGGTTAACCTTTGGCGTCAGGTTTTTGTACCGTCATGTTTTCCTGACTTAGGTATTTGGCCCTAGCAATCATGACGGTGTATCTCATGAAGTCCTAACCAGACCAAATGAGATACAGAGCTTGTAGAGTCCTTAGATTTAATTGTAAAACTAATAAGAAATTTTAATTCAATAAATATTTTCTTTTCCTCTCTATACCTTGTTTATTTTATACTTTTCCCTAAACTTTAGATTTCCCTATTACAGAGCTTTATTCGGGCTTCATAGTTTTCACATTTTCAGTAATTAAGCTTTTAAACCATGTAGGAGATTACAATTGTCACTGTGACAAGGTACGAAATGGGTAGGAAATCACATTTCTCGACTGTACTTGAAACGCTAGGAAACGATAAAATCGCTGAGTGTATTATAATTTCCAGAATTGATCCTCCCAGGGAAAGTCGATGACTGATCAACTTAGTTAGTCTGTTAAAAAAACCGGTCTAAAGATGTCGGGCCATGCTCAGTGTAGGGTTCCGTAGTAGTTCAAAAACGGCCGCGCCGATTATGTTTGAAATTGTTTTATTTTAAAGTATTCTATAAGCTCACTATTCATGATCTTTTCTTATGTTTTCGACTCACGGATCAAAAGTTAGAGGGGTGGGGAGACACATTATTAGTCAATAGAACCGAGGG
Source organism: Thaumatotibia leucotreta (assembly GCA_025490895.1). Taxonomy (NCBI): domain Eukaryota; kingdom Metazoa; phylum Arthropoda; class Insecta; order Lepidoptera; family Tortricidae; genus Thaumatotibia; species Thaumatotibia leucotreta. The sequence continues at coordinate 53,348 of JALPQI010001850.1, forward strand.
TCAAGAAAACCACAAAGGCAATTACAACTGCCAAACACCTTACAACAGTTAAACAAAGCATCAGTAGTATTCACAAATTTTAAAATATAACTTAACAAAAAATGGCTGAATGATAGCCTTTTAGGTTATCCTACGGTACTGTATGCTTGGCACAGTCATGATTGGTATGTCAGTATGTCGCCGCGAGATAGATTTTCTATCTGTTACTAACTACATGAATAAAAGAGGGATAGATAGTCTATCTCGCGGCGACACTTTGTCGCACTAATCCTGTGCTAAGCCTACTGGTTACCACGATTAACTTATACGCCGTGGAGCGATTGGAAGAGCTCATTTTAATTGGATTACGAGTAGGCATCCGACCCACGCATTTATTCTGTTAAATTCTAATTGACGAGGAAATCAGCCGTATAAAATCTGATTGAGGCCATTTATTAGCGAATCTTATTAAAAATGTAGCGCTGATTGCTTTGTCTGACAATAATTTATCTGTTTCCATGGATTACGAAAGGGGCATCCGAACTTTTCAAATTAATTTTAAACTGATTTAATTTTGGCATTACGTACCTCCGTGTATCACTATACCTACTCGTAGGGACCGTTCTTAAGATATTGGAATCCTATAGGACACTTTAAGATCGTGTCAAAATCATAAATAGTTAATTTTTTTTACAATCTGATTGATAACGTCACTTTAGCATCATTCTTGCGAATTTAGGGTGCGGCTCGGTCAATGAGACCGCATCACAGTGTTTCGAATTTTGAATTTGAAGAGTGTAATTGATCAATTTCGCATCCGCACAAGATATGCTAGCCCCCTATGTGACCAACAGTTCCAATTGATTGACTGTAGGTGCCTCTTACCCATTGTATGATTGTAAAACAGAATACTTGCAGGTACCATACATTTCTAGAATTTCTAGAAAATTTTCGGTGATGTTATGTTCTTTTTCAGTATGCCGATGGAATTAATCAGAAATCCTCCTCATTTTATCGAATATTACATCACTTTAAACGCCAACCGCCATGTTCGACCGATCAATCATTGCTACAAGCTTAATCCGTGTCACTACAGCCATCAGTCATCCAAATTGAGGTGTCGCCGGGCTAGCAGGCAGGATGGAATATACACATGTCTTCAGACGTCTTAAGAAAATGACGTCATTTAAGTATACCACGTGGGCAATTTTATTTAAATTTCTTCGTGCGTTTAAAACCGCCGTGGCTTCGGTGACACCGTGGGTATCTCATACATATTTTGGGTGTCTTGGTAGTTGTCAACTGCGTCTACCAAGATATCCAAAAATGCATGCATCTCTCACAAATATATTTAAATGGCGGTTTAAGTTTTATACGTTGACATTGAAATTCATTACCGTGATGCATTGAAGAGAGGGTGATACTTGTCATTTAAAATTCAGGACCGTTTTTGAAAGGCAATTTAGTATGGCGTGCCATGTTTTATTTGTTCCTAGGATTCGTGTGATAAGGTTGTCACCGAAGTCACAGCGGTTGAAACGCTCGGAGAAAGGCCCTTAAATGGTTTTCCTACTTTTTTAACATAGGTACACTTCGGAACACACGAATACTACTGTTATGCTTCATCGTGTGTCGCCGTTCTAGCCCGAGCCTTCCGTCTCTTTCTTGGATCCGAAGGGTTTTCTAAGTTCAAATGCAGCGTATTTTTCACGCGAATTCTACTAAATAGCATGACGTATTTCGCGTCTGATAGCCGAAATATAGTAATTTGATATGCAGGATGAAAGGTCGTGACTCACCCGCGAGTATGAAATTAAAACACGAGCAAGCGAAAGGATTCTATGGTTGTAAAATAGAATCCTAAGCGTAGCGAGTGTTTTAGCATACGAGAAGTAAAATGCCATTGCACCCGTGTGTAACACAACATTTTTCTCCTCCCTATAGAGAAGAGAAGCTCAAAAATGTAATTAATTAGTAAGCATGTTGGAGTCAGTGAAAGTGACAATGTCGACATTTCTGCGTTTTGTAATTGCGTCTAGTCAACTTACGGAACATTATCATCATTTATTAAAAAAACGGTTATGTATTTATGTTTTTTTTTGTGCTTATTGAAATGAGCAAATTAAATAAATAAGTTTCCATTAAATTCTCAAACCATTTATATAAATTATAAATATTGGATGTCATATACCAAAACAAACGATTAAGATCACCAACGTCCGATGTGGAAATTGAACCCACGTGCTCAGCTTTCGCGCTGATGTCTGCACCGCTCGGCCACTGGGTCTTAGCAACCACCAATCAATTTTCTCGGGTATATGTAATCCCTTACGAAGCTAAGTAGGTACCTTTTATATATTATTAAGTAGTGTGTCTACTGGACTCTACTGGAAAAAATAAAAGCACAAACAAAATATTTAGTTAATAAATAATTTGATTCACAAATCGAAAAAATCAGTCAATAAATAATTTGATTTGAGTTTTCACAATTACTTCACCATTTATATAATTGCGATTAATGTGGAGCACCTCATTAACATTTTACGTTTTATTAATTTATAAAACCAATGGTACTTCGAGCTATGCTCCAAGGTCATTTTACTCACTAGTGATTAAAATGCGCTTTCTCTCATATTAAAGGATAAACGAGAGCTTTGCGAGCTAGTGATGGAAAAATAATGTAACGTGTTACTCTGAATATTATGTTAACTCGTATAACAGGTTTCATAAACTAGAAATGTTCAAAACACCGACTCAATAAACGTTAACTAGTTGCAACCTCAAAGGAAACGCAAACGTCAGCGAATTTAACCAAAATCCAGTGACATTACCATGAGTGGCGCGATCTAACTTTATTGACTACTAGTGCGGAAAAGAAAACTTTGCGCATATTTCGCGTGCGTAAATTTCTGTTTTTAGGGCACTTGTTATGAAAAAAGTCGTTCGATACACGTGTAAAAACTTCTTTTTAACTCGGGTGATTGTCGCCCTCGTTTCACTCGGGCTCCAACTTTCACCCTCGTCGAAAAAACTTTTGTTTTGCACTTGTATCGGAATGTACTATTCTATCCTTCACGCTTGCACCAATATGCAAGTAGGAGCGGGACATAGAAAGTAAGTCAAACGGTATCCCAACGAGGAAAGTTCTTAGTAAGGTAAGGACAGAGTAGTACCGCCACTAAATCACGTGTAACTTGTTTTCCGGTGCGACCTGCCGACTTCGCCGGCCGTCAGACGAACAAATAAACTAGAGGTACCTAAGTTTGGGGTACCGCACAGGATTTATACGATGCTTGAGGATTGCATGCAACTTATATTACACTAGCGACCCGCCCCGGCTGCGCACGGGTACTAAACCTACATAAAAACCTTCTTCTTGAATTACTCTATCTATTTAAAAAAATCTCATCAAAATCCGTTGCGTAGTTTTAAAGATTTAAGCGTACAAAGGGACATAGGGACAGAAAAAGTGACTTTATTTTATACTATGTAGTGATGTGTTCTTAATTTCAAATAAATTGTCTTTTTCTCAAGAAAGCAATGAAATGTCATTGCGTGCCTAAAAATAAGCTCGGAAATATCCCATTTAGGGCTTGTCAAGCAGAAGAAAATAGTAATGGAATTTCATATAAACATTACAGGCCTGTAATATAATCGCTTTGTTGTGATTGTGCATCCGGCATTGTGGCTTTCATCCATTTTTTAACAGCACAGTTTCGATCAATGTGTCTTGTTTATTATTAAATAAAAGCATAGATTTTTTTTATTTTCCTTTCATTGAAATGAATGTATTAGCACAAAACATAACTTAAAAATATAAATCATTGAAAACAGAGATATCGAAGTTGTACCAAAGGGTCCTCACTCAGCTTGTTGTCACGTAGTGCACCGCAAGAGCATGCGCAATGTTTACTTTTCTCCACTAGTTAGGAAAAAGCACTATACAAGCTTCGGCGTGACTGGCGCAGGCCTAATTTTTCTATACGGTTTTATTGTATATACCTATCTAATAGGCCTGCAAGCCCTTATTTCCCAGCCTCTGCAGTAATGTACTATTATTTATGCAGGCTGAACGGTGGACCCTCTTCATCGAGATTGGAGACGGCCATCTGGGGTTTGAGTTCGGTTTTGGTTGGCTATCGCTTCGTGGAAATTGAGGTTAGTACTTAGGATAACGAGAAGGGAGTTTTAGGGTTTTTTCATACAAAATAAAGTAGTCATTCAATTATGTAGGTATACAATTATGTATAATAGATGTCACATAATAAATCGGTCTTAACGCTTGATAGTCTAGTTCGAAATGAAACACGATAAACAAAAGATTTCGTCGAATTGTAAACCTCCTCCTTTATGAAGTCGGTTAAAAAACCGGCCAACAGCATGTCGGGACATGCTCAGTATAGGGTTATGTAGTTATTCGAAAATGGCTGGGCCGATTATGTTTGAATTAGTTTTATTTTTAAGTTAGCTGTAAGCCCACTATTCATTTTTTTTTTCATATTTTTAGAGCCACGGATCAAAAGTTAGAGGGAGGAGAATTTTTTTATACTCATGCGTGATTATCTCCTAAAATATTGACATTAGAAAAAAGTTTTGTCACTTATTCTTTTTTAAAACCTATTCAACGATACCTCACACTACGTTAGGATTACAGGAAAATAAAAAAAAATCACCCCCTCTTTACTAGTAGGGAAGGTACTTGAAAGAACACTTTTTTATATATTTTATTCTACCTCTTCGTCAGAGTGATTAATATGTAGGTACCTATACCTATACTAAACTGCAAATTCCTAGTACGAACGGTCAAAGAGATATGCTGCGGACAGACAGACAGACGGACATGGGTCAAAGACGGACAGTGGGTCAAAGACCAAGTCCAGTATTTTGGACGTTGTTGAATTAAAGTGTAACCCCGAGTGGTTTAGGCATCAGCTGTGTCAGCTGAGTACGTGTGTTTCCATCATTAGGGTGCGGCTCCACTGACGCGGAGCGGAGCGGTGCTGTGCAAAATTGACCAATTACATTCTTCAAATTTGAATTCGAAACACTGTGATGCGATCTCATTGGCCGAGCTCTCACAGATCCGCTCCCGTATGAAACGAGACTGGAAATTATGAATACTTCCGCAAAGGTCGGTATGAAATCAGTTATTTTTTCGCGATATATATATTTCTGCTATGGGAAACCTTGTTCAGAATGTCCATCTTAATACGTTTTTCACAGTTGGGATCAGGACGTCGTCTCCACTGAGACGAAGAACACAACAATATTACACAAAATACAGGGTTCTGCCATCTGCATGGAACCACAAGCTTTCTTCATGGTGTCAACCTTATCGGTATTCCACCCCTGGAGCGTCGGCCTTCGACTTTGCCTAGAATAATGCTCCTTTGGAGAGTGTGCTGGTTAGAACGCATGATATGCCCGAAGAATCTGAGTATCCTCTCCTGGGGCATTCCACGAGAATGTCACTTACGTGACGCTTATAATATCTATGGCAGCTACGTTAAATAAATGCTCAAAGTAAAAAAAAAATCTGTGTAAATGTGTAAGTTAAGTCCCGAAATATTACCACACTAGAACTCTGGTTCCTATCATTTTTAGAAGTACTAAAAGAATCGCGTTACGTGAGCGACATTCTTGTGAAATGCCCCTCCTGACGATTGTTGTGTCAAATTGTTTTGTTAGTATAGTACCTATACAAACTCGTTTAATTTTGCATTACACCTATATATTTCAGAAAACCGTCAAAAACATGAATATCAAAGTTTATTCAAGTCCTTTCCGTATCATAACTCGCACAAGTTTAGAATTTATTGGGCCATATTTTAATAACCCCGACTTACAGCAGTTTTCGCATCAATCAAAGAAACATTGATTAATAGCGAGCCTGACAAATGATTCGAGCCAACGCTGCAAAACCTATAGGCTTATAGCTTTGACAAACTACAGTCAACACCGGTAAATAAAAACATGTAAACGGCTATGTTTAGCTAAATCTATTTTTTGTTTTTAAAAAATAAATATCAGACTTTGCTATTTCAAAATAAATACTATGTTTGCGGAACTAATCAAATTATTTTTATTAAATATTTTTATTTCAGTTTTTGAGCAATAAGACTAATGGCATATTGAAGGTGGCCGATATTTTTATTGCGTCAAAAATCATCGTGTTCCTAATCACAATACCATACTCAATAAACTGTTAAATGGATCACGTATGCTGCGAATACCATAGACCGCGCGTTGCATTCTCAAAGAGCTCGGAGTAACTAAACGCTTGTCCACTATCTGGGACCTATTCCTCAAAAGCTTGTAACTTGTAATGCAAGTGGAAATCCTTATCTAACTTATGGTGTCAAAGAGACTTCCACTTGTATTACAAATTACAAGCTTTTGAGAAACTGGCCCCAGGATCCCCATTTCTTACAGAGGATCGTCAAGTGGGACAGGTAGCCCGTACGCACTCTAGAAAAATTGATGGTAGTTGGTCAGGTCGTAAGTGGAAAAAGAGCCTGCGGCCGATCGCCAACCTAATGGTGAGACCTGATAATATCATATTTTAACTACGGTCTTGATCGCGTAAACTTACGTTTAGTATTGTACTGACGTTTCCGTCATGACTAGCAATGTACAATTTGCCGAACATTCTCAAAATTGCGGGAATATACTTGGAAATTTCCGTGAATTTTCATGAGAATTTAAGAGTAAGTTCTTATTGTTTTGCGAACAGCAGATCTGCTCCATTACAATTTGACTTTACGAAATATCCGTCAAAGTCAAATTTTGCTTGAATTGATTGACGGTAACGCTAAAGGTTAACCCCTTTATTCATAAACGTGTCCTAAGCCGCTCAGTATTATTGTCCGTTTCGGTCTTATATATTATATTAATAAAAGTGAAAGGGACAAACAATACTTAGCGGAATGCTAAGTTAGGAGACGTTTATGAATAAAGAGATAATTCTTTAAAAACTGTATTTTCAGTATTTCACAGAACAAGTGTTTTTATAACACTGACAAAGTGTAAGTCAAACACAAAAAGCTGAAATTCCATTAGATTCCACTTAAAGGGTACTTAGCGCGTCAATACGTAGCGAGCGAAAGCTTCAACGTGTTCGGACGAGGCTGTAATCTCGTTATCGCACGACTTTTTCTGATACGTGTAGGACGAATTCAAAATTGATGATATTTTTAGAATAAGTGAAATATTTTGTATAAAACAAACTCGCATCTATGCATAGGACCTATAAGCTACCAACTATGAATTAGTATTATTCCGTATTATGGTACAAGTACATTTAGCAAATCGAAAAATATTCGTTTCAGGATGCTTAGCCAAGTTGCCAATCGCTAACGCTTAGTAGCGTATCGTAATTTGCCCTCTCTGTTACTCTTTCATATTAGTGCGACAAAGAGAGTTAGCTGCCTTTCGTTTGTACGATTGACGATTAAGCCTTAACGATTGGCAACTTGTCTACGCACGCAGGTGTACTTATTTAATTACTTAGCCCCGTATTAGACCCACTTGCACAATATAGCGTTAGGCTCTCTATCTCGCTATCAAAACGAATATTCTAGTCATAATCTAGATGTCGAATTGAATTTAACCATAAGTAAATTCATGATATTTTTCATGTTTTCAAGAGCAATTAGGAAGTAGGGTACGATTCAAAAGTCTGAGACTGTCCTTTACAACCTATTTTTTTATCAATTATTTAACCAATAAATAAAATCATAAAGTCTATGCCGTAAACATAAATATTGAACTCGAATTGCTTGTAATAAAAGAACGAATGTAACTCAATATTTTTTAGAGTCAACGCAATAAATAAAATACTTTTTCTAGTCTTCGCACAATTTAATGAATTTAAGAGACAGCTTTAGATGATTTATTGCTGACTACGCTTGGAGTAAATGCTTTATATTTATTTTTTCGAAACGTCCACTTAGAGAGTGCTCAGTGAATCACTTTTTTTGTAAATGTTTTTGAATTTGATTGCTTATGCTTACAAATTCGCGCACAGTGTACCTATTATTAAGTGGAATTAGTTATCACAATTAAAATTTAAATAATTATGGTTTACATACCTGATAAAACACATTTAACTTATTAACAAATACAGGGTGTTTGTTTATATTTATTTGCGTTAAATTGGACAGGTTAGGTACTTGGGACTTTAATTGAAGTTGCCTTGTATATCGTCAAACCACTCAACTACTTATATTATATTCCAGTACTCCAACTATGGACTCTACAAGCCCAAAAACTTCAAATTGAAAATAATTATAAATCCCTAAATTCTTTCGGATTTCATGAGCAATCCTCAAATAGTTTGTACATTTGGATCACGTCTTCGACGTCTTATTTTCAATCGTCATCAAGATCGATGTGGATCTTGATGCTGAGCAAGATACACATTTCCCAAAATGTCGCAGTAAGTTTGTTTAGAAATTTTCCTTTTTTGTTATCATATTCCATTACATTTCTGGTGACAAAAAAAGGAATGATTCATATAAAAGATTTAAGAAATGCGGTAAATAATTAACTCTACCAGTCCACCAATTTTTATTAATATCGACTACGTGATTCAAATGTAGAAACTTTTTGAGAAATGCTCTCATTTAAGTTTTGATGAGATTCTAATTGACCCGTAATTGATATTTGCCTTAGATTTTGACCTGGGGCCCATTGCATAACAAATTACAGTTAATATTACAAGCAGAAGGCCCCAGAGTTAGGAGTTTTTGAACCATAATTAAAGATGGTTTTATGAAAATAATACACATTTCACATTATAATTAATACATTTTACAATACGAGTAATAACGTGAGACTCAAACATATAAAAATATTTAGCGAAACGGGATAGTCGATGATTGCTCGACATCACATTATCAGCTTACAGTCCACTGGTGGACATAGGCCTCTCCTTTTACGTATTGGATGTATTAGGAGGAACGCCCATAATCGCCATACTGGCGACGCTGCTGCCCGTCAACAATCTTTTACACTTTCATTGCGGACGAGTATAATAATTGATATAATTACGTTCGGCGAAAGCAAAAAAACTACAGAGGATTTATCCGGTCAAAATTAAGTCAGGAGCATACTCGGCGCCTGTACACTTCGGGTTTTATATAGGCATTATATTACTAATCTTTGTTATAATACGTTCGGCGAAAGCAAAAAAACTACAGCGGATGTATCTGGTCAAAATGAAAAACATTGGCGAACTAAAAGCTAAAAGCTTTCAGGCTTACACGTAAATATTCAATAGTCCAATATGCTGTTGTTGGAAAAATCTGAAGGCCTGGTGTGTACGCTAATTTTCAATTCATCGGTGGAAGGAACGTTTAATTTCCCTCCGGGCGGACTCTGATGTCGTGAATGGGTCTTGTCACAGAAAAGTTTATTTTATAAGCAGAGATTGGACAAATGTACGTCATTGTTCGCAATAATATGGATATGGCACCAAATTTGATTAAATGAATGATTCAACGAATAATTTCTTGAAATTTGATTTCAAAGCTTTGAGGGGTCTATCTCAAAGGATTTCGTAGTAACTGGTGTCAAAAAGGTAATTTTCTGAAAATGACTAAATGAATAATTATTTAATCAACTTTGGAGTCATGTCTGTTTTGTGAAATTCATTGGTTGTAAAGTAGTAAATTACGATACAACTGCGAAAAAATTAAGTAAAATAATGTGTATTGCACGACATCTTTCTATAGAACTTCGGAAGATCATCTTCCGAAGTTACGACCTGATAAAAAATGAAGTTCGAAACGAACCTGTGTCTTCGCACTTGTATCGTAATATAATTTTATAATGGTCACTCATGTAAATTATGACGAAATTCGCTTAATTTTGATCCATAAGGAGAATCTTAATCTAGAAGCCCCTCTCTTCCCTTTAAGCAAAGCAAAGCAAAGACACAGGTTTCAATGAGCCAATTTTTGTTAACATTGTTATACTGTGACAAAAATTTGTAGAGTATTGCGGAGGACGCCACTGAGTTTTTATAGGCAACATTTATTTTACCACTTAAACGATATTGATACTTGCGTAATAACTTATCATCATCATCATCATCATCATATCAGCCGAAAGACGTCCACGACGACCAGGTCATCAGTCCACCTTGTGGGGGGCCTACCCACGCTACGCCTTCCGGTACGTGGCCGCCACTCAAGAACCTTCCCGCCCCAACGGCCATCGGTTCTACGCGCAATGTGCCCCGCCCACTGCCACTTCAGTTTAGCGATTCGGAGAGCTATTTCGGTTACTTTGGTTCTGCTGCGGATGATCTCATTTTTAATCCGATCACGCAGAGAGACTCCTAGCATAGCCCTCTCCATTGCCCTTTGGGTGACTTTGAGCCTTCTTATGAGGCCCATTGTAAGCGGCCACGTTTCAGTACCGTATGTCATCACTGGCAACACACACTGATCAAAGACTTTCGTCTTCAAACACTGCGGAATATTGGACGAAAATATGTGTCGTAGCTTCCCGAACGCTGCCCAACCGAGTCGGATTCGACGATTGACCTCTTTCTCGAAACAACAACTAACAATAACTTAAATAAAATAATAATAACTTATATGAGATAATTATTTTCTACCAAATACGTCATGAATAATTTCATCCATAAAACTGCACAAATGTGATCTAACTCACTTAATGAGGGTTTTCTCGAAAACGTAAGCCACTAGTTAGCGCCACTTAGCCGTAAGGTCCCGCTAAGAAACACAATTATTTAACTCGAAAGAAAAAATAACAAGGTGGTATTTTTTTTATATAATTTTATTAACTCATACAAAACATTTAAATACGTAACTATAGGCGCTCTGAGAATTTAGACAAGTTTCTGGACCTGACGCCTCAGTGCTGCCGCCCTGGTGAACGTCATTTCAGAAAACCCTCATTGTAGGATATAAAAATAAAAGAGCCGCGTTTTCTTGAACCTTAAGACGATGGCTATCAGGGAAAATTATAATATTCATACCTTCAGACAACTTTACATAACGCCTGTTGGTAGTTAAAGATATATTTCTGGTCACAAGTGTCAGCAAATTTGACATGTCACGTAATATTAAAGAATTCTTGAACCTATCCGGGTGTTCAGTTGCCGGCGATCAGCTGTGATACACGCTTGAGGTAACTCATATAGATCGCAGTAATGTGTCCACTACGATGACGCTGCCGCCCATTATCAATCTTCTGTCAAAGAATGGTCAGCGATACTTCAATCTCTTGAAGAGTTGGGATGGTGAGAAATATTTATATTCTTACTGGAATCACCACACGGCACGTGCCTTTCATACTAACTATTCAGTCATCGTCACTACTCATGGTCTGTCTTTTCCTAAAAGTAAGATGGAGACTCCAACTTTTCACACTAAATGCGGAGATATGTATACCCCAGGAGGATTTAGGGCTCAAATTCGATATTACACAGAAATTGCCAGTAAAAGAGACTCATTTCAATTTCCTCATTTTTAATTAATTTATTTTGCTGTTGTAGGTATTGTAATCAGTTGTAAGAAGGGGAATTCTGGGAATTATTAATTTAAATTAGTTATAGAAACTGCATTGAGTCGTAGTACAAGACGACGTTTTAGGGTTCTGTACCGAATAGGTACAAAATGAAAACTTACTTAGCAGTTATAATTAATTTTGTGATTACAAGTTTGAGAAAAGCTCTGTACAAGCTTGAACCGGGGAAAAGCTTGCAGGCCTCATTATATCCATATATGTATAATCTATTCGGCCTGCAAGACCTTACTTCCCGGCTTTTGCAGTAAGGTACTATTACTCGAAGTTATGCTTTACGTTCTTCCACTCGCGTCTTTAATTGTAATTTTCCGCACATGTTACCTTAAGCGTTTCCCGTCGATTACAATGTAATACATTACGAATGGTCTATCTACCGCCTGATTTCCCGGGGGACCGGGGTTCGATTACCATGTTAGATGGATATTGCCGATACTTTAGAAACGGCGAGGAAAATACGCAGTATTTCTAGCATATTGTGTTTAAAAGATTAGTTGATGGAAATTTATGTATTCTATTGGTAATCATTCAATAGTCTTTCTTGTTCTTATTATTTATCATCATTTTATTAGCCGAAAGCCGTTCACTGCTAAATATAGGTATCCCCAAAGATTGCCACAACGACCAGAGGGAATGACGTACATACTAATGCCGTTCAGTTTAAGTCGAGAGAAAGGGGTCCTGCCACAAAAAAATCAGGCTCGAAGGACCATTTCGAAAAATGAGTGCAAATTTTTTTTTGCAAAATTTTTTTCGACTCTAAAACCTGTCAGCAGTTCCCTATGACATTTGGTCGAGCATCCCCTACCTAAGTCTTACCGTTTAGCCAGGCCGTCAATCATTTTTTGACCAGACAGCAAATCCTCAAATGTCAGATTTTTCCCTAGGTCACCCAAGCGCCCTCTATGCAACCGTATATAACAACTAACCCCTACCAAAACTCCTTCTGGGAAAACAATCATGTCATTCAGAAATCAGTCGGGATTCAGCTATAAAGGCTACACGAGTCGTATATCTGGTGGGCTTTAGTACGTCATGGTGACCCCCCAGGCCTGCGCCAAGCGCATCCAGTGAATTCCTGCAAGCTTCATCAGGTCATCAGTCCACCTTGTGGGGGCCTACCCACGCTGTGTCTTCCGTTGCGTGGCCGCCACTCGAGAACCTTTCCGCCCCAATGGCCGTGGGTTCAGTATGTTCCGCCCACTTCAGATAATATTATGATATCGTCTATTTGTTGATGGCGATGGGATCATAGTACATGGGACTGGAACGACGTAACGTTCGGACAAGGTTCAACTCGGTTCAAGTTCGGACTGTTAAAGCCGCGTTTTCGGGTGAATATCTGAGCGTTTCAAACGCCTAATTTTGGTGGCATCAATTTTGCCGAAGTTTCCATTCGTTGCAATGTGCTACTTTGTCATTTGAAGGAGGCACGGTACCTTATTATACAAATTACGAAGTACAACATCTCACGTTTAGAAACTTCGTTAAAAATCATGTCACCAAAATTAGGCGGTTGAAACGCTCAGATATTCACCCTTTCACTTAGTGTTCTGAGCGAGCATTCGTTCGTCCTTGGGTAGATAAAAACAGGACTTCACATAGCAATATTTTTGTTCGTCAGCCCACGAACAAGCGAATGCTTCCTCAGAACACTAAGTGAAAACGCGATTTTAGACTCGACAAGATTTTTTTTTGGCCGGAACTGTTTGTAAGACTATGTGTACATAAGCATTTTGTAAATTATTAGTTCAGGTACTTGTGCGTTAAACTTATCTCTCCGCAGTGATTATAAGACAATATTTATTTTCATTTATCACTCGTACAGTTAGCCAAAATATAATCTAACGTTATTCGACCTTAGAGCGCGCAGTAGAGTCAAAAAGTGACGTTGCTGATGATACAAATATCATGATTATTTTTGCATGTCTTCGCTGCCCCGTTTTGATTAAGCAGTTTCCAAAATGATGCTAAATCGCCATCACGGAATCTTTCGATTGAATCCTTAGTGCAGAACAATGGCCCTTGAAACAAAGCTTTTTTGAATATTTTTCAAAGCAAAGGAAACAAAGGACGAACGGTAGCCACAGAGCACTACTAGTAGACTCCGATTTAGGAAGTATAATAACTGGCGAACTTTGCTATAAGCAATATAAGAACATTGTAATAAATGTAACGTAACACAAACGGATCTAAATATCTGAATCGCGTGTTCATGTTATAAATACCTACTAGGTTCTATATAATATATACCTATTAAGAAATCGATGAGATTACGAATGCGATTGTATAATTTTTTTATAGTATTTAACATGTAAACATAAAAATTGTTATTGATAAAAATAAGTGACGGCCTGGTTTCAAATCAAGAAATCAAGATTTTATTACTCACTGTTTAACAATTTTTTATTAACCCTGTTGGGTAACTATCATAAATCCAAGCAACAGCTTTATTTACTGGAATAAAACATATTTTTCCTAACTAGTGCGCAAAAACGAACTTTGCGCACGCTTCGCGCGCGGTAATTTCTCTTTTTGACGCACTTGATATGAAAAAAATCATCCCTTACACGTGCAAAAACTTTTTTTTACTCGGGTAATTGTCACCCTCGTTTCACTCGGGCTCCAACTTTCACCCTCGCCAAAAAAAAGTTTTCCCGCACTAGTTAGGAAATGTACTATTCTAGCATCATTTTTCACTTTTCAAGGAAAAAAATGACATTTACATACCTAATATTGCCTAATCGTACAATCAGCGGTAAATAACGGTTTTTGAATCCAATCGAATAAAAAATGAAATTGTCTAGAATCGTACTACCTACATAGAATATCAGGTAATAAACCTACACTAGGTTTTATTTCAGATAATTGAGCTTTCTATTTTTTTTGTGTACTTTCCGAAGGGATTATTTATTTCGATTTGTATACATGTATGAAATGATAGTAGTTGATTTCATTTCACTTATCTACTCGTAGTGGTTTAGTGATCTGTGTTCGTGCCTCATTTGAATATCTCCAGCGAAGGCGGTTTTATGAAAATATGCGCGTCTAAATGAAAATGTTAATGCTACATACTTATGTATTTTCATTTGTATATCAAGACCGTTGTTATAACCATACAGATCACCTGATGCTAAGCGGCTTCCTTACTTCACAGGCGCTTGTAATAACAGCAAGCCTAGCCAAAATGCTAATCTGCAATCGTTTACGATAAGTTATAAGTAATATATGTATGAGAATGACAGATTCGCACGAAAAGTCACGTGACCATTTCCATACATCTTGTTCTGGCCCTGTCGGGCCCTTATTGTCTTTTGAGGAGTACATTTTAGTCATAATTATTGTATCCTAAAATACATCGGTATATCCTTTTTTACAATGTGACTGTTCCAGATGCGCTGTAATTTATTAAGATATTACATTCTAAAACAAGTTTAATCACATCATTAACAACTGTTAAGGCCTAGGCCATAAATAAGAATCGGGAAGAAATGCAAAGTTTCGCCGCTAATAGCCAAATGGCCACAGTTTTCATGCAAATTATAGTTTCCAGTCTTAAGACCATTTAATTTATTGCTCGGAATTTAAAACAGTTTACGCACTTTTACTTAAAACGAGCTTTCTGTTAAGGCGTCTTTTTAAATTTTCATGAATGATTATTGCGCAAACATAATCGCGTATAAGTTGTTATTTTAATAATTAACTTGTAGTATTTGTGATTATTGGGATAATCATACATATATTTTATAATTATAACTAACATGAGACTCAAATATTTAGCGAAACGGATCCCTGGAGTACTTTAAGTCGATAATTTGCTCGATATGTTTCTATCCATATTGAGGATCCTCATCATGGAGTATCCGCGACCAAAGCCCGACGTGTACTGCGGGCCTGCGCTCTGCTGGAACGGGTAAAATATTATGAAAAGCGTGTCACATCTTAAGCTGTTCTATATTTATTTCAATAAATTAATCAAAGTGTCGACAAGAGCAGAACAGCACCATTCACATAATTAAGTGAATGATGCGGTTTTTTTTCAATCGTTATTGAATGTTTAAAAATAGCTGGACAGAAAATCGAGTCCAAGCATAATTATTCTGGTTTGGGTGGACTTGACATAGCACATACATCCATAAAATATACATATCTACACACCCACACATTGTAAGGTTAAGATTCCGAGATAGGGAATAAAATTGGATACAGATTTTTCAATAATATTCGTATTTTTCTTCGCTAAAGTGTTCCTATAATGTCAATTTTAAAGTTTTGTTTAAGTTTTGCACCCATAGTTCCGACCCCAAGACAAAACCGATCCGAACGATTCTTTAAAATGACTAAATCAAAAAATAGCGTTTAAAAACCGCTCATTCTCTAAAACGTAAATCTCGCCCACAGTGCGTGGCTCATTTTTATACGACTAATTCCACCATTAACATACATAATTTAAGTTTACGCCAGACAAATTGCAGTATTAGCTGGACCAGTGCATTGTAGGACTTGAAACAAATGTATGATAATTAAAACAATCCCAAATCAACCCCGTTGTGGTAGAACATTCTATAATATTCCTGTTCGTTCTTCGAACGTCATGAATTATGCATGGATAAATAAATACACGGAATAACCATTTATAGACTCCGATTATAAAGCAAGTGTAAATATTGATCTTTTGTAACTTTTTCCATCTTAGGAATCCTTATGTTTTGAAATAATTGGCAAACCGCGTGTCTTTATAGATATTCAAATAATAAGCAACTTTATAGTAAAGTGACTCCATATAGGAGTCAAACGGATAGACCGAATCAGAAACACCACACTGCGCTCCAAAACCTTAAATGGGACTGGGCCGGTCATATCTGCCGCATGCACCCAGATAGGTGGGCTAAAATATCCACCTAATGGGTGCCACAAGACAGGCGAGCAGCTGGCAGACCCAGGAGGAGGTGGAGGGACGACCTGGACGCGCATCGCAACGGCTGGCCACATATTGCTCAAAACCGGGACGATTGGAGACTTAGGGGGGAGGCCTTTGCCCAGCAGTGGGACACTATATAGGCTAAGAGAATAATAATAATAAAGTTACTTATTAGCATAATGTTTTTGTTTTGTCCATTTTCATAATTTTAAATTTATGGGTAAATTTTGGGTTGTTTGTTTGTAAATCGTTGCTTATTACCTTACCAGTATAATTATTTGTGACATATTTTCTACAAAAATATCGTTGATCGTATTGTCAAAAAGATTAGCGTTCAATTTCCATCCGCTAGTATAAAATAATCTACTTACATCTACAGTGCATTCATCCTTACTTGTTTTATCATGTAAACAAACAAAACGTCAAAGATGATCAAAGACAATCACTAGTGATTAGAAATATCGAAATAATGAAATGTCAGTGATAATTTCACTATTTACGTAAATAAAGGATTATCTATTTTGCGTCGTCTGTCAGGAAGATAATTAATTAGTACAATATTATATCAAAAACATATTGAAATCAACTACAACAATTTTGGTAAATTTCTGCAATTTATTTTTCTCAAGTTGTACTTTAAGTATTAATAGGTATCGATATATTCTCATGCCAACATTACGGTACCTACATAGACAATCTAGACATAGCAATGTCAGATGTCATGAGGGTTATCCGACCGTAACAGCGTTTATTGACGAAAATCTCTACAGAAATGATATTTTTCAGTGTTCTTTTGAGTGATTATAATACTTTGCGAGTTTTTTTTTGTATGCAACAACATTTGACATGATGATTATTGTATAATTGCAGAGAAAAGTGTGATAATGTTATCAAAAAGTGATTGTTTACATGATAAGACAAGTAAGGATGAATACACTTTAAGTAGGTACAACGTATTTCACATGTTCGTCTTCGGATTATTTCACATTTTCGTTTTCGGATTGCAGACTGTTAATGATAATTCTACAAAAGTTAAGGAAAAATGTAAAACATTTTAATCCATTCTTTTTTCTATCACTATATATTATTTCATAATTTAGCTTAAGTGCAAAATTTTATGATATTCATAATTTTAGATGCTTACTTTTTTCTACTTATACCATTAATTTGCTCAGATCTTAATATCAGGTCTTATAATTATATTTCACGCGTGTTACTTACATTTTTTAAGTCAATAATTTCTCGACATTTTTCTCTTCATTATAATTATGAAAAGCCAAATCAGTCATAAAGCGAAATATTTCGACCATTTTTAACCGACTTCAAAAAAGGAGGAGGTTCTCAATTCGAATGTTTTCTTTATGTTGTATGTGTGTTACCCGATATCTCCGAGAATCGTTATCTGATTTTTTTTTGTGATTGAACGTATATAACCCCGGGGTGGTCCCGTCCCGTTGGCACCAAGTTGAGGTCTGATGATGGGATATTGGAGAAATCGAGGGATCTCTTCAAACGTTATAAGTACATGTATGGCGCTTTTGGTAATTTTCATTCATTTACAAGAATTTGCATTCAGAAAGTAGGATTTGAGGAAACCAATGATGGAAACAAATCGGGGATCGTGGAGTCATCGGTTGAAGTCGGTTTAAAAAAAAGATTTGGTGATTATTCGACTTTAAGACGTGCATGAAATAGAATTTTAGTATGAATGAGTGTCGCGAAAGTTTTAAGTTTAAATATCTTATAATATTTGCTGATGTAGTAAACTTTTTGAGAAATGTTCACGCGTGATTCTAAGTTATCGACTCATCGCACATACCTTGTCTATTAGGAAAGTGGTCTGTATAGTAGAAAGAGCGCACTTCGTGTTCGTGTTGCCTTATCTGAACCGACGTTGATAATCATAACTCCTAAGTGATTGTGAATACACATTACACAGCCTTATGACTTTCTGTATCAATTGGTTCGGTTGTTATTGGTGAAACTCGATTTAACTCCGGCCTCCATAGCTGAAATCGACCTTGAATACAAAGATAATGGTTGTTCTTATATTTAAGTATCTATGTATCATGTATATTGTATATATCGATTAGTATATAACCTCCAATACAAGCCTTAAGTTCGTAAATTCCGGGGATTTGTCTCTGTCGCTCAAATTTGCGGATTTCGTAGTCCGCAATAGGGCCGCATGTCATCCCTATCGCCTTCGCTTCTGCAGTGATCGTCCGCCGTCAGAGCGTTTAGCCAAAATGCCAATCGCTAACGCTCAATCGTAAAGAAAAATACGATATGCTACTGAGCGTGAGCGATTGGCAACTTGGCTACGCACTCTGGATGCTTAGCCAAGTCGCCAATCGCTAAAGCATAGTAGCGTATCGTAGTTTACCCTCTCTGTCACTCTTTCATATTAGTGTGACAAAGACAGATAGCTGCCTTTCGTTTACGATTGACGATTAAGCGTTAGCGATTGGCAACTTGTCTAAGCACTCTGGTCTGCCACGTTTTCCGCTTTCTTTGAGGTTTGGTCACTTGCCTCGGAATGGTATGAAAAAAAAATGGACAAAATTATTATGGCGTCACATATGAATAACTACTTAAGGCAGACAGCAAACATTAAAATAAGCATATTTTATCAATGTACGGCTCTTACAAAAAACCCGTTATTTATTATTTACTACTTGCATTCCGTAATTCATAAAAATTTCACCTATAAGTTTAGCTGTAGTTTTTTACTGAAATAATAACGAAAAACAATTCCGAACCACGCAACAACACATTGAAAAATCGCCCTGAGAATAATATTTTTACATTATTAAATAAAATCGAGCGAAAATAAAACGAACAACAAAAGAGATAGAGCCTCCGAAGCGTTGTTATCATGTAATATTCATGAGCCGAAATCGAAAGCACACTTTAATAAAATTATCAATTTTCCTGTCCGTACTGAACTCACGCGTCAGAAGACACGTCTGGGCCAGATCCTGTCATCTATTGGACCCTTGTCACAGTATAGGTATGGACAGTATTACAAGTAAACTTAGTGTGGGTAACAGGGACCGGAACAGTTATCTTCTCCGTACAAAAAGAACGGTTCTTTTTTCGTTCTTTTTCGTTCTTCGATATGTAAAATGTAAGTTAATGGAGTAATTTAAAAATATGATATTGTAAATTACATATAATATTGAGCAACGTAAACTCTTTATGTAGGTACATAAAGAGTATAAAACATTTCAAAATATTGGGCTATTTCGAGGTTTGTATAAAATACCGGTTCCGGTCCCTGGTGGGTAAGTCCGGCACATTATATTTTTAAGGAAAGTATGTCTTATGCGTCTTATACTGTTGCGTTAGGGGTGGAAGTCAGTTGGTAGACGGACTTTCCTGATAGACATTGACCTTATCACAATCAAGCAACTAAATATATTAATATATTCTCATAAGGGTCGATAGCAGAAGATTGTACATAGTTAAGGACTGACTCAAAACGATCGCTTTAATGTTACGAATGTGATACGAACTAGTGTATGGTATACTCTGTTACACAACCTTTGGCAGTAAAAAAAGGTAGCGAAAAAATATAAGTGCTTTTTGTGAATCGCTAACAGAAAATTTGCCAGAAACCTTGAAAATCGCATAAGCATTTGTCTCTTACACTCTAGCGAAGGCATCATTGCAGTGACAAAGATAGATGCTCAAAATTCACGATTTTTGAAATACGCAGTAGACCTCCTGATGTATCTCCATCCATTCGTAAACAAGGAAACGCGACGTAAAATAATACTGGAAATACAGAGTGTAGCTACTTGAAATTAATGAGAGAAAAGTTATTGCGGCACGGTGGCAATTCGCTGCGTATAAAACAAAGACAAGCTAAATTCAAAGACTGTTAGTTACTACACCGTATAAAACAAAGTAATGTCCTGCTGTCTGTCTGCCCTTATTCATGATTAGATGGGCCAATCAACGTATTTTCTGTCACATGCGTTACTTTTCATGAACTTACAAATGTACGTCAATTAATACTATACACACATTTACAATGAAAAACCGTTGGAACTAAACTAAATGAACCGATGTGAACTTGTGTGAGGCCTAATGCATGTACAATTTTTAAGCATTTTTTCTAGCAAACTTGATGAAATTGTCAACTGCGTTACGGCACGAAATAGTGTCGATCGAAAAGTTGATCAGTCCAGATATTTAAAAATATGCAACGAATTTTATCGAATGTATTTTACATTTCTTCCTTTTCTTATAAATATTGTATCAAATATTAGTGTTATCGCTTTTGTTATCTGTTCAATCGTCTGTTTTCTATTGTTAAATGCTTTATAATATATGGGGTGTACAATATTACTAGTAAACTGAATGAAGTGAATGCATGACTATGGTATAATGTCAGCCTCCCTAGCCTAGTTGATAATGACCCAGCCTACGAAGACAACTACAATTTCCAATCCCACGATCTCAACTCCACAGCATTCAAAACCAGTAGTCTTTTGCTAATTTAAGCCGAAAATTCAGGTATACAGTCGTTATTATATACCTGTCTCTGGCGCATAGTGCTTTAAGCAAATTTGTGTTGGAAACAACTCGGTCGAGGCAGTCTTGCTGGTGGAAAAATCCGCGTATGGTAATGAAAAGGGTTAATAAAATTTACTTTGTGAACGATTTTATCCCGGGGAGAGAGCTGGGTGTCATACTCGTTCCGTTTATTTTGTGCATACATTTTTAAAACGCTTGATTTATTTTAATTTTCAGGAGCTACGTGTTTAGGTTTGATTTATTTCTTATATTTTGTTCAGAGTTTTATGTACCTATACGATAGCTATTTAATAAGCTTTTATACAAAAAGTCACCAATGTACTAAAAAGAACTTTTTACACGTGTATCGTACGACTTTTTTCAAAACAAGTGCCTTAAAAGAGACTTTTTTTCAAAAAAAGAAAGTTACTTTTCTGCACTAGTTAGGAAAAATAAGTAGGAAAAATACTGTACAATCTTAGCACAGGATTAGTGGGACAATATATTATGTCGTCGCAAGATACATGTATCCATCCCTCTTTTATTCATATAGTTAGTAAAAGATAGAAAATATATCTCGCGGTGACCTACTGACATACCAATCTTCTGCTAAGCATAAGAGTGCGGCAAAATTAACCAATTACATTCTTCAAATTCAAAATTCGAAACACTGTGATGCGGTCTCATTGGCCGAGCTCCCACAGCTCCGCTCCGCTCCGCGTCATTGAAGCCGCACCCTAAAGGTACATCGTACAAGTCTTGCATGTTAACGTCATGTAATTAAAATTACATTTCCCGCCCTAGAGCCCTGAGAGCATTTCATTAAACAATATAATTAATTTGGCTAATAATTATAAAATATGACTTATATTATCTGGCGGGTCGCAGCTGGCGTATACATTTTGTTGTTCCGAAGTAATCTTGCCTTAGCGAAAACTGTCACTGTGAAATATTAAGGTGCCCGATACATAGGCCAAGAGATGCATGTTGATTATCAATGATTGTTTCTCTTTCCAATAACCTATCCCACAAAACTTTACAAGCGTACAATTCTACAACATTGTATGAATTCCCATACAAAAAGTTGTTTTTTTTTTAATTGTACGCTTGTAAAGATTAGTGGTATTGGTCACAGAAGTATCCGTATTTTTTCTACAAGGAACCGAAAAACGGGTTCAAAGCGTCGCTCATAAGCTATCAGGAGGCTGACATAGCCAATCTTTGAAGCAAACGTGCTACATTCGCTGCAAGTCAGCACCCCACCGACATAATTGTAGTTGATGACTTTTTGTGGACGGGTCTTTAGCTCATCTCGTAATATTGTGTAGTGGCCCGCGACGAATAGTCTAAACTAAACTTGTAATAAATAAAAGGTCTAGTTTCAAAAATAATATAGTTACCTAAACTACTAATCAGGCCAGGTATTTTAAACGGAATTGGAACGTAATACTTAAATCTTTAGAGCAGATTTTTCTATCCCCAGTTAACAGGAAAGTGTCAGCTCTGTCCTTTTGTGACTGATGACATGGGAAAAGAATAGTGATAAATTTAACTAAAGGATACGTTTGTCTGGAGATTGAAAGCTCTCTAAAAAACTTGACTCTGGTTAAAAAAAAGCTTGTTTTAAAACCGTAAAGCAGATAATCTCTATGTCAGTTTTAATATTAAGTGTAAAGTTCACAGATAAATACAGTTAGTTTTCTATAGTAATTTTACATACCGAATCGTTCAGCGTCTTTCATGTTATGTAAAATGTTAAATATCTTCAACCAATAAGCCGTCAGCTCTCGGCCTACGCAAGCACCTGGTTGAGATAAAATGCAACAGGTTATTTAATTACGGGCTGGCTTAAGGCTCGGCGGTGACCCCATCCGAGACCCTACTTTGATGTAAGGCATAGCCTACGAGGCCAGGGTGAGAGAGCAAATAGTCTAACCTTTAAATTGGCAACGTTCGTCATAATGAACATAGTTTTCGACCCACTTTGTAAATTTTTTGATTTAAACTTTCACGATTATCACTCGTGACGTGACAGACTGAGGTCTGCCTGCGACCACAGGTGTAACGTCAGGATCAGGATATAATTAAACAACGTAAGTTCACGCGATCAAGACCCGTTTGTCTTTAAAATATGACAGAATTTTTTGCTTTACACAATGGCAAAGAGGCTAGCACGCACGTTTTTTTTTATTTGTCAATCTAAGGGCTAAGCCCAATAGCACAGGAAAAAAGGTTTATAAGCGCTAAGGTGCATATCATTTTGATAGAATTTTTTGATATAAAACTTGACAACCTAAAATTTGGAAAAAGTTGTAGTAAATCTAATACGGGCGATGAATTAAACCATGCACATAAGCCTTTATTGCCATAACGATAAAAAGGTGTTCAGATATTTTTGAGCACTCCAGATGCTACGATATATCTGATGGTGACAGTATATACTGAAGCGTCAAGAAGCACATTTTATGAAAGCGCACTCAATAAATTCTCAGAAAATACATGACAGAAAACTCCTTATTTGCAAAGCTCAGGCAATAGAAATTGCAGCATTCACATTGAATACAGCAATTTCCACGTGTTTCTGGCTCAAGACATTTCATTTACCTACTCAAAAGAAGTATAAATATTCCAATTATTAGTTTATGGGACACGTATTCTTTTTGAAATACCCACTTTACTACTAGTATCCGAAAACGGACAGACGGACATGGCAAAACTATAAGTGCTCCTAGTTTTGCTACGGAATCCTGCGAGTAAAAAGAGTGTAAGGGAAAGAAAACTAAGATGCATGCGCTACTATAATGCTCGCCTTCCACTGCGAGTGGAACAAAGTCATTAATGGTTCAGTTTAACTTACACCGCTGGTGTGACTTACAGCCGTCGATTGCATACTAGCACTTGGCCAGCAATGAACGTGAAACGGAGCCATTAATGAGACCGTTCCGCTCGCTGTCGAAGGCGGGCATAAGCATTAGTGATTGGCAACTTGGTATTCAATCCACTTACACTAAGACCGAGTGGCCGAGGGGTGCAGGCATCAGCCGCGAAAGCTGAGCAGCACGTGGGATCGATCCCCACCTCGGACGTTGGTGATCTTGGTCGTTTTTTTTTTGGTATATGACTACCAATATTTATTATTTATAATCCACTTGCACTAGTTGATAATCATGTAAAAAACGAATACGACACTTTCAGATATAAAGTCTATCAAAACTTAAAAGTGCACTTAATAGAAAATCCTAATAACCTAAGCTAGCCCGAGCACCCGCCACGTTTCTAGAATAAAAAAGATTTATAGCAAAGTTATGACACTAATCGCTCCTGGAGGCCGTGCGAGGAAGAAATAGTAAAACAGCGCACGTGAGCTGTCTGAATCTCGTTAGCTGGCGTCTGACACCCCATTACCTGCCCGAATTTATAGCGGGGGCCTAAACTATAACCGGGAAGCGTTATTTCAATCCCTAGTCAGTATGAAACTCATATGGAGAAGTCGATGGAAGTGCAAAAAATGTGATAATATTTAAAATATACCGACTTACGAGTACAGATCGAATCATCTTCACTTTTTTTTTAATTCTTAGATATAAATTTTACCGTATGGAACCAACAATAGGCTTGGCACATGATTAGTGAGATACTTGCGACAGCGACAGTGTGTCGCCGCGAGATAGACTATCTGTCCTCTTTTATTAATATAGTTAGTAAAAGATAGAAAATCTATCTCGCGGCGGGCGACATACAAAAGTACAAACCCTGTATGCTTGCAGTGTATACAGGGATCTAGGTATACAATATAAAAAAATAAACAATGGAAAAAATAAGACATATGTACTTTTACAAATAAAAATCATTTACATTAAAATTTAATTTAGGCAAATAAAGAACACTAGAGCGATCCTTCTCCCGCTTGAGTTTATGCTTTGCGCATCACGCGTCAGGCTCAGAATACGGAGTATAATAGAATAAACTACAAGACAGCGACATGATTCACGGCGAGAATGATAGTTATCTGTGCGGGGTAACGCGGTTAGCGATGACTCCTCGTCAGGATAACACGAGTTTTGACTATTTGTGTCTAATTATGTATATTCCGTCGGAAGTTTGCTCCTTTTGCGGAAATTGAAAATTTTCATCCTACAACGCTGCAATACCTAATGTGCTATATTGTGTCGAACAATGAACCAAAAAACTTGATAATCAATAAAACTAATATCGACTCTACCGCCAAGAGCTAAGTTGATAGAAATGGATAATTTGATGATAGTAATAGCTTCGTCTGCTTTCGATTCTATTCCTATTTTTTTATTTCTCGCTTGCACAAACTCGATTAAGGCCACTAACACGAAATTAAAAACATGTAGACTTGACCAGTTTCCCTCGTATTGTTGAACCCGAGTAAATGCAAGTAAGGCATTAAGCTTTGAAAGCATTACATCCACAAACACAAGCTTAATCGATAACAAAATGTGCCAGTGCCAGTGCACACGGAAAGGATGTTGCGGTGTTTAAAATGCTCTCTATTAAAGAATACATACGGTGACCTGACACAAATAAGAAACACTAGAGCGATGGTTCTCCCGCTAGAGTTTATGCTTTGCACATCACGCATCAGGCTCAGAATACGGGGCATAATAGAATAAACTACAAGACAGCGACATGATTCACGGCGAGAATGATAGTTATCTGTGCGGGGTAACGCGGTTAGCGATGACTCAGGATAACAGGAGTTTTGACTATTTGTGTCTAATTATGTATATTCCGTCGGAAGTTTGCTCCTTTTGCGGAAATTGCAAATTTTCATACATATACAATGCTGCAATAATATGCTATATTATGTCGAACAATGGACCAAAGGACTTGGTTGAGGATTACAAAAACTAACATCGACTGCCAAAATCCAAATTGATTATATTTCACAAAAAATACTAAAATATACGTGGAAAGGGACATCGATGTAGGTCCCATACTGAAAGTTCATCGTAATGGTTGGTAGACTCGATCGGTAGCGGGAAGGAACGTCGTCCCTTTCCACCCTGTATAATTGATGAAAGTAATAGCTTCGTCTGCGTTGGATTCTATTCCGGAAGATTACACTAAATAAGACAGTAAGTATCCTTCCTCATAAGTCTATCAGTCGTGATTTTTGAACTGTTTTCATAGATGAACATTGATTCCGTAGTTTACATAGGTCTATGTAATGGATAGGTAGACAATTCGACAGGGTTACTTTTAAATTTATAATATTCAAATTAAATAAGTGCATACATTGCCGAAGAAGCTAATTAAATAAGTACCTAATTTCTAATAAGTAGTGTTTTTATTATAACCGTTTTCGATATTCTTAATAACTTTACTTTACTTAACCTTTAAAAAAGATGCACAAAATCAGTTATTGGTGATTGACTCATCAATGCCAGACAGATTATTGATAAATATTCCAGAGCAATAAAAACCGTATCAGTGCAAGATATAATTTTAATGCGCCGAATTACATTTTATCAAAATTTGTCGAACAAAGAATTTCTTACGTAAGGCGTTTATTGGTATCTGCCTTTTAACTAGCGAAATAATTGAATATTACTTACTCGTACACGTAAATATTTTATTTCGGTTTTGTGAATGTAACAAATAAGTAGCAATTATACTTAGTAATATTTTAGTTTATTACTCAACTTTTTTTTCTTGTCCTCTACTCTTTACCTTCTACTTCAGTACTCAAATTGCAGTATGCAGATATTTCTTCAGTTATGATTTTTTCGCAGCGTGGTGTTGAGATTAATCTTGAAAATAATCGACTTGTGTAAGATTGTTCTATAATACTAATTAATTTTTACTGCTCTTGTCCTAAGCACCAGCGATAGTAAGTATAATTTCCCGTAGATGAACGTCCGTCTGTGGCTCGTGCGGAATCTAAGTTACGTGTGGCGTGTCAGGCATTCCGAGACGCATTGTGCTGTGGTCGCTGCACA
The DNA here is from genome assembly GCA_025490895.1 of Thaumatotibia leucotreta. Classification (NCBI taxonomy): domain Eukaryota; kingdom Metazoa; phylum Arthropoda; class Insecta; order Lepidoptera; family Tortricidae; genus Thaumatotibia; species Thaumatotibia leucotreta. The sequence continues at coordinate 80,297 of JALPQI010001850.1, forward strand.
GGTGCTATAGCGGTATTGTTCTGGCAGTTCTAATTAAAACAGTAGGACAGCTATGCCTGCCGCAAAACAATCTGGCGACTGAAGGCGTCTTGCTATCTACGTTACATTAGTTCCAGGTCAGAGTTAGAGAGATAGCAGTATGCCTTCAGTCGCCAAATAGTTTTGCGGCAAGTATAGTAAGTAAACTAGGTCATTTTAACTGGATCAATGGCCACCTGCCGTGGCCGTATTATGACAGTAGTATAGTCCATTTCAAATACGAAGGCCCAATGCAACTCGAAACTTTGGTCATTTAATTGGTGCACTACAAATTGGCACGTGTCGTACACCGATGTATGCAAAAAATATCATGCCACATCGGTCTGGCCAGGATGCTTAGCTAAGTTGCCAATCGCTAACGCTTAGTAGCGTATCGTAGTTTCCCTCTCTGTCGCTCTTTCCTATTAGTGAGACAAAGACAGTTAGCTGCCTTTCGTTTACGATTGACGATTTAGCGTTAGCGATTGGCAACTTGTCTAAGCACCCAGCACACCTTTTGCTATCACTGATCCTATTGTTGACGCCTAATGACTTTTTTAAGTGGAATCGGGCCTTTGTATTTGAAATGGACTTTATCTAAGAACACATTAAATAAATTTTGTCACCACCTCAACTCTTCTTAGTAGTAAGAGCCGAGTAAGAGATTGAAGTGTAGAAGATTGATGACGGGCAGCAGCGTCATCATAGTCAACACAAATTACTGCGATCACCAATCTGTTAAACAGGTTGGAAAGGGACGACGTTCCTTCCCGCTACCGACGGAGTCTACCAACCATTACGATGAACTTTCAGTATGGGACCAACATCGAAAGCGTACATGGAAAATTTACTTTTCCATACTATTGAACTCTAACTAATCACTCGCTTTGTATGAGGGGTTAATTTTTTTTTTAATATTTCGATGTTGGTCCCATACTGAAAGTTCATCGTAATGGTTGGTAGACTCGGTCGATAGCGGGAAGGAACGTCGTGCCTTTCCACCCTGTATAAGTCTATAATATCTGTTATATACATAAGTCGCAAGTCAGACCCCATAATAAGGAGTATTGCTGTCACCTTTGGGCAGGAGCACCTGTATACCAGCTTGCACCCTTTGACTCGTTTCAGAGACGAGCTGTCCGAATAGTCGACGATCCCAGACTCACAGGCGGTATTGAACCCTTAAGTCTAAGGAGAGACTTCGCCTCCTTATGTGTGTTTTATCGTCTGTACAATGGGCTGTGCTCTGAAGAACTGTTCGACATGATACCGACGTCCACTTTTCATCATCGCACTGCTCGCCACCGACTGGACGCTCATCCTCACACCTTGCAACCTAAATGGTCGCGCACCGTGCGGTTTCAGAGGAACTTCCTCCCGCGGACGGTCCGTCTGTGGAATGAGCTCCCTGCCGAGGTTTTCCCGTTGGACCTACAATATGGGGTTCTTCAAAAGAGGAGTGTACAAGTTTTTATTGGGTCGGCAACGCGCATGTGACACCCCTGGGGTTGCAGGCGCCCATAGGCTACGGTGACTGCTTTCCATCAGGCGGGCCGTATGCTTGTTTGCCACCGACGTGGTATAAAAAAAAAAGTCCGCTTGCGCGTGTCGATTATGGGCATTTACCTCCTAATGCGTTTATACGCATAGTTAACAGAAGAGGCCTACGTCCAGCAGTGGACCGAGATCTGATGATGTGACCGGCCACCTAGATAAGTTCTGTCAGTACAAGTGAGAACAGTAAGACAGCCAGTAAACTTTTACGTGAACTTGAACAGGTCAGCCACAGACTTTGTAGACATTTGTTCGCGCTTGACTGCATTAATAATTTAATCTAATCACTGCATTAGCCGTCTGCAACGTGAACATGTGTCGTAAAATTATTCATTCTTGTTATCAACAACGTAATCGCGACTTTGCAATGCACCGATATCTGATAGAAGTCACGTCAGCAGGGATGACCATTTTTCTTTACTCGTCATCATCAGCCTATGATAATCCACTGCTGGACGTAGGCCTCTCCTATTAATTATGCATATAGACACATTAGGAGGTAAATGCCCATAATCGCCACGCTTGACAAGCGGATTGGCGATCGCAGTAATGTGTCCACTATCAATCTTTTATCAAATAATGGTCAGTGACACTTCAATCCCTTAGTCGACTTCTACGACACCCGCAGGAGGAGTTGGGGTGAAGACAAATGTATTCTTACTGCCGTCACCACACGGCCAAAAACGGCTTTTCTTTACTACCGTTTCATTATTTACTATCACTTCACTATTCCCTGAGTTCTCGGTATCCTATTTACTGGTTTCCTCTTGAAAGGTACTCGACTCAATTATATTATAATATATCTTGGTTAGTGTTGGTAAAGACTCAAGTCGTTTGAGTCCTTCATTCTAAGACTCCACTCAGTTTTAAAGACTACTGTCATGTAGTCAAAACTTGAGTTATTTTACAATGATACAGAGACTCGAGTCCTTCAAGAAGACATATTACTCGTAATAAACTCTTTCAATGAATTTTGGTTTAATTAAATTATCTCTTATAGATTTTGAGATAGGTTTGATTTAACTGTAAGTTTAAGGGTTCCGTAGCCAAAATGGCAAAATTTTGGCTTATAGATTCATCATATCCGTCTGTCCGTCTGTCACAGCTGATTTACTCGGAAACTATAAATGCTACAGTAATGAAATTTGGTAGGGATATGTGTTGTATAAACCGCTACATAATAATTGTGATACAACATTGCAAAAAAAAATGTTGTTGGGGCCCTCCATACATGTAACTGAGAGGTAAACATTTCTTTTTCAATGTACAGAAGCGTGTGGCCTAATAAACTATTTTTGAGGTAGGATGATATCACTTTTGTTTTAATAAATTGGTTGTAGGTACGGAACCCTTTCCGCGCGAGTCTTACTCGCACTTTTCTGGTTTTTTATGATAAATAGATAATGGTACAGAACCCTGCGCGCGGGAGTCCGACTCCCACTTGGCCGGTTTGTTGATATTCAAATAATTTAAGTCAAAATAGTTAACCTACTGTTTATAACTGTACCTACCGTGAGTACAGTGGTCACGGGGTTAAGGCGCGGTCATCGGGGACGGTAGTGGTAGGCCACAAGACGGCGCCGTTAGTAGATTACAACTGGTTGAGGGTACTATGGAACGATTAATTGAGAAATACGAAGCATTAACTATTTCTAAAGCGTTTTGTCGATAGGCCTGCTAGAAATTAGCCTGCGGGTAGAGTAGGTAGGCGGGTAGAGAGAGGCTCAAGTTTCAAAATCATGATAGCTTTCATTGTGTTAAGAAAATTAACCATACAAACTATATGGATAACTTCATAATACACAAGAGCGACGTAAAGTTTTGTTTTCAGTAAAGCCCTTAACTAGTTACTTTTTTTTACCAGTCATTTTTTTGTTATTATTCAAATAATTTAAATCAACATGGTCAAACTATAGTCTGTGAGATAATAAGCATGAACTTTTGACAGTTATAGATTAATCCTTGTTAATATAAGGGAAAGACTCACCATTTTTTTCGATAGACTTAACGTCATATACCTATATAAGGGTCATTCTGAACTGTAAAATGATAGTTCTTAGAAATTGACGACTATAGTTAACCTACTGTTTATAACTTTACTGTGAGCACAGTGGTCACGGGGTTAAGGCGCGGTCATCGGGGACGGTAGTGGTAACCCACAAGACGGTACCGTTAGTAGATTATAACTGGTTGAGGGTACTATGGAACGATTAATTGAGTCGGTTAACTTCAAACTCAGATAAATCCACTCTAACCACTTGAGAGATTATTGAAAAAATGACAATTCGGTGATTTTAAATCCAGATTATTTTTATTATGGCTAAATAAATAAAAAATAGTTTTTATTATGGCTAGTCAATAGTTAATTACTCACGTATTGAAGTCGATGGTTGCTCGACATGTTTCGACTTCGACCCATTAAGAGGGTCCTCGTCCGGAGCACCCCCGGCCAAAGCCCTACGCGTAGGTATCTAACTACCTATTCTAAAATGAAACAACCACAATAGATTTTACTGTGACTTTTTACGTGTTTATGGAACATGTTCATAATTATATGAAGACTCCACGGAAACAACATTTCCAATGCATAAAAAAATCAGGGCAAATTCACACCGTATTGTGATAAAAGAAAGGTGGTTTTTCCTTCTGTAATTTGAATTGACTAGACAAAATGTTCTTTCCGTGGACCCTTCATATGGACAAAATCGACCGTTCGAAATTCATTATCGACCCCCTGCCCCCTGCCTTTTAGAAACTTCGTGTTTCTAAAAAACAGAAATCACATTATTAGAAACATGATTATATCATAGCCCGCAAAAACTGTTTTCGTTACTTTTTAACCGAGTTCGAAAAAAGAGGTTCTCGATTTGGATTATTTGTTTTTTTTATGAAATAGGAGGCAAGTGAGCAGACGTATCGCCTGATGGTAAACAATCACCGTTACCCTTGGACTTTTGTATGTATTTATCTCTAATGCCGCGTTTTCACTTAAGTGTTCTGAGCGAGCATTCCCTTGATCGTGGGCTGACGAATGAACATTATGCTATGTGAAATCCTGTTTTCATCTGCCTAAGAACGAATGAATGCTCGCTCAGAACACTAAATGAAAACGCGGCTAAAGAATTGTGACCGATCATGACCTAACCCCCTTATTCATAAACGTTTGTTAACTTAACAAGCCGCTAATAATTGTTTGTCCCTTTCGGTCTTAACAATGTGTCCATAAGAGCAAAAGGGACAAACAATTATTGTCGGCTTGTTAAGTTAACAAATGTTTATGAATAAGGGGGTAAGTTTTTAAATTTGTTGCATAATTTATAATCTAACTATTGTCCAATGTGTACCTAATCACCTATCTAATTAGTCAATATATTTTGATATTTTAGATAGGTATATTACAGTAGGAATCGGTATCATTAGTATTTTGCTTATTAGTACCTAATTATCAGTTTCAAAGTAATATAGATTGTATGTTAATTGCATTCAACGCAATCTCAATTTGAACAGCAAATGCGCTTAATATTATTGCATTTGATATTATTATTACAAATGTACGCAAACGTAAAGGTATTTAGGTATATCGTAGCGACAGGAGCGTTCAAAAATATCTGTACACGTCTTTATTGCCATAACTATAGCCTGGTAAGGCCCATCCTATTTTTAGGACAAGTGAAGTAATAACCCAGTGTCCTAAAAAAAGGACATTTGATTTTTAATCTTGGAACCTTCAAAATAAAATTCATAATTTCTTTGAAAAATATGACGTCATGGGCCGTTATGAGTAAATTTTGCCGTCCTAAAAATAGGACGTTGAGCCTTACGAGGATAGAGGCATGTTTATATATTTCTGAGCGTTCCGGATAAGATATTTATATTAGGGCTCCCGGTATCCGTGTTACCCGCAGACACGTGTACACGAATCCTTAGCACCGGCGGTACTAAGAACCCGAACGACACGAAACGCCAAGAAACGTTTCCAACTTAGAAACGTTTCCAAGCGCGGGTCCGCGGATCTACTTAGCAACTTTTCCAAGCTTGAGTCTTGCGGATCCATTACAATTGAATATTCGAAAAACCTATGTTTTTATTAGTAAAAAGTCTGAAACAAAAAAATACCTACCGAATAATTCGCAGTTTTTTACGAATTACGCAGCTAGAAATTTTCTTTGTTGCAGGTTAAATGCGGTTCAATACTTTGTTCAACTATAAAATCGTACCTATATTTTAGATTGCCACTGCCACTACACATTGAGGGCGGATCAGACACAGGTACTCGGGTATCCGTGTCTTAATTACACGGTTCCTAATTAAACGTTTCCAACGGGTAAGAAACCCGTTTCCCGGTAGCAAAGAAACGGGTACACGGAAACGGGTACACGAAACCCGGACACGACCGAGAGCCCTAATTTATATCTGATGACAACTAGTACTACGGATCTGATACCTTATCAGATAGCTAAATACAAAATTATACCTACTTACAACTACTAGGTACTACTACTACATACTAATCCTATTAGTATAGTTGCCATCAGATATATCGGAGAAGTCACGGTGCTCAAAAGTATCTAAACATTCTAAACATGTACTCTAACGCCATAACAATGGCTCTCAGAACATTTAAATTAAAAATATCTGGTCAATTTAAAATAGTACATTGTGCATCAAGGGAGGTAAGTACGGAATCACTAACGAGCTTAAGCTCACCGACCGTGATGCATACAATGTTTTTCATCACACTTGCCGACAAAAAATAAGTTTTAAGACTTAATATTATTAAATGTCGTACCGACATTTCTATTACTTCCTAGGGAATTTCACTTTATATTACTCCCGCTACGCACGCAAGCAATGGCGCGTTTAGACAGCAAGTGTGATGAAATAGTACACTACCTACTATTAGATGCCGGGACGAAAGAGGTTGCCGGCCGAAGACATATAGCCGAGGTTTGTATAATACTTTTCTCAAACATGTAAGGATATAAACAACAAAAACATCAAAGTAATTTTTTTTATATGCATAGTGGCATAATGTCATGATGCCAGAACCACAAATTTATGTAGAATGAAATTAAAAAAAGAGCACTTTGCCGGCTTAGGCCTTCAAGATTTGTATTAAATTCCATTAACGACCTCTTGTCCTAGTCACACCTGAAACATCATACTTTGCAGCCTATTATCAGGTCGTACAAGGATTGTTGTCTCTCTTTGAGTTATTTGCAAAATTACCTGTGCCGGAAGGCACCGCGATTTCACATTTACATGTAGGTATACAGTGTGTTAACATGACACTGGCTTTTATTGAAACCGAGGAATGCGATGCAGATTTTTAGCCAAACCGTTAACATTAATCGATTCAAAATGCCAATTTTAAAAGTAAGTACCAAATTAAATTTCTCAGAAAAGTTCATTGAGAAGCAATGTACCTACTTCAAAATGAATCGTTAATTTGCACTTGACAATGACAGATCGCAGCCACTAACAAAGGTTTACAACTGAACAGTACACACATTGATAGTTCGGAGGAATTAAAATTCATTTTTCCGTCAATTTGATTATTTCTCAAATGTTAATACTTGAACGCGATTGCTAGTAATGTATAGGTATTAAAACCCGTTTTCGGAAAAGTTTTCGGTCATGGTAACACACTGTATATTAAACGAATGCTTACTTACAACTATTTTGAAATTTAAATATATATTATCATTGATTTTAATTTGTGTGTGTGTTTGTGTGCGGTAACGATGTGTGTGGTTATGTTATAATTACTAGTAATTTAATTAATACTGTTTAATAATACCGTGGCCTGGCCGTGTGGTGACGACAGTAAGAATACATTTGTCACCACCCCATATCCTCCAGCGGGTGTCCTAAGAGTCGACTAAGGGACTGACCATTATTTGATGAAATATTGATGATGGGCAGCAGCCTCATCAATCATCATAGTGGACACATTACTGCAATCGCCAATCCGTTTGCCCAGCGTGGCGATTATGGGAATTTACCTCCTAATGCGTTTGTACGCATAGTTAATAGGAGAGGCCTACGTCCAGCAGTGGACTGCGATAGGCTGATGATGTGTGTAATAAGAACGTCATACCATATTTATAAGAGGATTATTTCGGTACATATTTCTTTATCTGACTGTACTATAACTGTAGGACATAAATTGGTCCCGGATTTATTGATCTTTCATTTGGATAAGTTTGTTTCTGCTCAGTTAGCGCCGCAGTAGCACAGCCCGAACTGACCTTTCGATATACCTATAGGGTTGTACCAAATCACAATGCCATTTTTTTTTATTCTAGATAAAAAACATGAAAATGCATGAGCATTTATTATTAAATTTGTATACAAATAAGTGTCATAACTAACTAGCTTTATGTGTACCAATCTTTCCAATTTTGCTACAAACTTGTAGTTTTTCATAATATAATAAGGCTTATGATGTAGGTACTAGGAAGGTACGAAAAAATATAATACTCGTATATTACCCACAGATATACTCGTAGGTACGATTACATAGTCTCTTTACTTCAATCAAAAGAAAATAACTAAGACTATAAATTTTATATTGATTGAAACTTTTACGATTATCCCTCATATTTTAACTACAACAGGACTTAATCACATACTTACGTTTACTTATCACATTGAGCGCGGGGACCTCCCGAGGGGAGTTCTCTGTGGGAGGTCCATTTTCGCTACAAAGTGGAAAAATCACGGGATCGGCTACGAGCGTAGCGCGTAGCACTCGTCCGCAATGAAAGTGTTAAATACACACACAGATAACGTCCAGTATTCGAACCCGAGACCTCCATCTTGAGTCGCAGTCACAACTAACTCAGAGACTAACAAATTACTTTTTTACTTCGCCAACCCTAACCCGCCCAGTTAGCAAGACAAACAGACAACCGACCGGCACAATATTAACCCGAGGCCGGCGGTTAAATGAAAACAAGGGTATTTTTCTTCTTCTTGCCTGTCAATATTGGCTCCGAATTATTGGCGGTCAATGCTATTTTAAAGGGTTTGGGTCGGGAGGTTTTTTAATAAGAATTCTACGAACAGGTTTAAGGCCGAGTATCGACCGCTAAATATTGAGAACTGAACAATTTAGCGCCTACGCTAGCTAGCGCTATACCCGGAATGGATAGTATGCCTTCACTACACGTCTGCGGATGGGTTAGTGGACGTCGGCTTATGCATCCGCAGACGAATCTTCACCATCCACACGTCTGTTGATCGTTCAGTCTGAATACAATCTCGTCAGACACTACACGCGAGAAAGATGGACGTTGAAACTGTAGCAGCTGCACCATGATTTAAAAAAATAACCTATTTTATAGAGCCCGTTTACGTGAGCTAGTTACGTAATACGTCATGAGCATCTTATTAAAATACGTAATGAATGACTTTAACTGTAATGTTCTTTAATGTTTTGGTGGTAAACCAGGAACTTGCAGGTTTATGCATTCGCATTGTTAGACGGCGGCCGACTGACGGCGCGTCGGACGTGTGGTCGCGATGCCGGCCGCTCGCCCTTTGATCCGGGCCACAAAAACCGACAACAAGCGGATCTGTGGCGGACACGTCCGCGGACGTCAAATACCTACCGCAGATGACCAAATCACTCCCTCTACAAGTCCGCAGACGTGTAATGGAGGCATGACGGATTTTAATACTGAGCGGCACCCGCGACCGTTTGCACGCGATCGGCGTCCGCGCTAGCTAACGTATGTCTTTATATGAATATGCTTTATAGTAGCGGGAACTATTCTCGATCATCAATGTACAAGTTGCAGAACATACTAAAATATTGTTCAAAATTACTGGAAATTTTCAAGGGAATATTTTCATGCAAGTTGCTATTGAGAACATTCGCTTTGCTACAAACAGTTGACGATCACGATCTTTCACGTTTGATTTACACACCAACTTGCGACTTACGGAAATTTACACTTCCACCACCCCCAGAGCATATAAGTAGCTCTGTCGACTCCTCTCTGGACGGCCAATTACAGCAAGCCAGAGCTAAGATTCAATTCCGAGCGACGAAGACACGCCAGAGACGGAGACCCTGAACGACTCTCAGGAGCACTCGGGTCCGTGGGATCGTTAGGCTGGTTCCTGTGTCATGCGGACCGCCCGCGCGGAGCAAATATGCATTGAGTCAATGGCGCGTTTCAGACTGGCGCAGTTTGAAACGCGCCATTGATTCAATACATATGCGGGCGGTCCGCGTGACACAGGAACCAGCCTTACTGCCCAAAAGCTCGCCACAAGCTGCTCTGCGACCTTGTTGATGTATTGTTATGCATACAGAAGTAAGTACAGAAATATTTTCTATCTTGAAAAGTTTAACCATTTACAGAACTTATATAACTAATATAAGGTTTCCGTTATTAGGTATTAGGTATACAAGTATATACTTTTTCTTTAAAGTGGTGTTTTAGAGAAATATTTATTCTAAAATTGTGAATGCTGCGAGGTTCTCGCCTTAAGCGAGGGTGAAGTGCAAAGTTTAAAAAGTTCGAATATTGAGTAAAGAACTAAAAACGAAACTTCAGTCGTAAAGCTACGCAACAAATAATTTAAAAAAAGTAAATAGCTCGGTTGGGATTTTAACTTTTTAGTTAAGGAGAAAGAACATATTTAATATCTAAATAATAGAATAATTGAAGGAATATATTACTATGATACTTTTTTCAGTCATACCAAACGTTATATTATAATGATTGAGCATGGAAATAGATTCCATTTATTAAAATTGCATTTGAGCCATTTTGGCTACAGACCCTAAAAAGCTTATTGTCTTAAAACAAACTCACTGCAGTTGATATACGCCTAGTCGTCCTAGTTGGTCCAGGAAAAATAGACCATAGTTATGCAGAAATCGACCAATTTAGATTTTTTCTCAATGTAGTAATCGATCAAACTCGACATCACAAAGCTTGAGTCAGATTGACAAAAAAAAACTTGGTTGCTTTCTGCAAAACTGTGGTTATAAGCGGTCTTCGTCAACAATTGATTCGCGAAGTGATCCAGTCCTCGGCTAAAAGGCCGCATCTGCTATGCAGATGGGTCAATATTCCGTGCTCTCAGCGGCCTGCGAGCCTCTCGAGAGCCCTGCTTTGGCTGGGAGATGGTGCTGAAAAATATTTTAGAAAAGTACACGATTATTGTAAAATTATTGCCTTATCGCCTCCTACAAGCTTAGAGATTATTTCAACGCGAGATTTATTAACACAGGGTGATTTTTTATTCAGCGCCCAAACTGTCAAACCCTCGGATATTTAGTATGTATGGACATGAGATTTTTTTTTCTCGAAGCGGATGTCGGTCCCGTAGTAAAAGTTGATCAATATGACCTCATTATTAACCCTCTAAAATTTGGCCAGTGAATAAAAAAATCAACCTGTTTATTTTTCGGAGCAATTCAAATTGTTTTATTAAATATTTTTTAAGTTGTATTTTTTTAGTTGTAACATTGCTAGATGTGATATACAAAAGAAAAGATACCGAAGTTTATCAACGCTAGAGTCAGGATCCCAAGATTTGTTATTAGCTCGTTGTCTTTTGTGCCATAACAAAAAAGATCTTTCCAACTCACTTGTTTCGTTTCTAACTATGAAAGTGTTTGATTGCCATTGGTTTCGGTTCCTGATCATTTATTTATTATTATTATTATTAAGAGCCTGTACTGTCCCACTGCAGGGCAAAGGCCTCCCTCAAATTCTTCCACGTATCCCTATCCCCTGAAGTCTCCCACCAGTCCTTGTCAAAGACGTCAAGCTCGTCACGCCATCTCTGGCGCGGTCTACCGCGACGCCTTACGCCATTTAAGCTAGGCGGCAGTTGCAGCTACGTCTGTTATTCCTGTCCTGGAGCGTAGTATTGTATTCTTAATGCGATCGGCTAATTTCACGCTCAAAATACTACGCTCCATGGCCCGCTGACAAACCTTGAGTTTGGATTTTTGAGCTTTCGTCAAAGACCAAGTCTGTGCTCCATAGGAAAGGATGGGGAGAATGCACATGTCCATGAGTTTTCTTTTTAAAGATATTGGGAGGTTTCCCTTCATGTGCTCCTTCATGGACCAAAAGCTCCTCCAGGCGTTTTCGGTCCGTCTCGCGACTTCTTTATCTTGCCGTTCCTGGAAGGAAACTATTTGGCCCAGGTATATATACTCATGGACATATTCTATTTCTCTCCCATCCACTTCTATTTTTCTTGTTGCACTATTGGTCATGAGCTTAGTCTTTGACATGTTCATCATTAATCCAACCTTGAGGTTGGATAGGTTGTTAGTTGGTAGGTTGGTGCAGGATCTAAGCAGGGCAAGCCTTGAGGCTTGCCCTGCTTAGATCCTGCAGCATGTCGCAGAGGTCTGTAGCTGAAGAAGAGAAGAGGACAATGTCGTCGGCGAAACGCAGATTGGTTAACTGTTTTCCGCCGACGTCAATGCCCCTGTGCTTCCACCCTGCCGCCAGCTTTCTGAAGACTTGTTCAAGGGTGCTGGTGAATAATTTTGGTGACAAGGGATCACCTTGCTTGACGCCTTTTCTTATAATAAAGGAGGGTCCGGGAGACTGGAGTTTTATACTAGCGGTGCTGGAGGTATAGATATTGCGGATAAGGTGAACGTAAGTGGATTCTATGCCTTGGTCCTGCAGTGCGGTAAATATGGATGTATGGGTTAGACTGTCGAAAGCTTTGCTGTAATCTACAAAGGCCAAATAAAGAGGAAGTTTGAATTCGTGGTACTTTTCAATAATCTGGTTCAGGGTTTGTAGGTGATCTGTAGTTGACAGTCCAGGTCAGAATCCAGCTTGTTCGGGAGGTTGGTTACTGTCTAATTTACTGGCAATTCTGTGTTCGATAACTTTCATAAAAGCTTTGTAGAGATGTGAAACAAGGCTAATGGGTCTATAATTATTTATATCGGATTTATTACCTTTTTAGGGTTCCGTAGCCAAAATGGCAAAAACGGAACCCTTATAGATTCGTCATGTCCGTCTGTCCGTCTGTCCGGCTGTCACAGCCAATTTACTCGGAAACTATAAATGCTACAGTAACGAAATTTGGTAAGGATATGTGTTGTATAAACCGCTACAGGAATGTGATACTAAATTGTAAAAAAAACTATTGGGGTGGGGGCCCTCCATACATGTAACTGAGGGATAGAATTTTTTTTTTAGTTGTACATAAGCGTGTGGGGTATTCATAGAAAGGTCTTTGAAAATGATATGAAGGTTTATACATCACATTTTTATTTAAGCAAATCGTTTTCGAGATATAAGGTCTCAAAGTCTGAAAAATGTGTCCCCCCCCTCTATTTTTTAAACTACGCGATATAAAATTCTGAAAAAAATATATGTTATGCACATTAATAAACTCTATCAACGATTTTTAGTTTGATAAAATTATCTCCTATAGTTTTTGAGGTAGGTTGATTTGACTGTATTTTTTTAATAATAAATTGATAATGGTACGGAACCCTTTGCGCGCGAGTCCGACTCGCACTTGGACGGTTTTTTATACAATAATATAATGTTTGAGTGGCAAAACTTTTCCGGAAATTTACCTGATTTTAAGATGGAGTTAAAAAGATTGGTAATATGTGGTAACAGTGTAGGTTCTCCTATCTTTAGTACCTCTGTCGTGATGCCATCTTCACCTGGGCTCTTCCCGTATTTCATCTTTGCAAGGGCAAGATGAACTTCGTGGCCAGTAATGGGTGGGATGGAATCAGGGCTGGGTGCTTAGCCAAGATGCCAATCGCTAGCGCTTAGTAGCGTAACGTAGTTTTCCCTCTCTGTCACTCTTTCATATTAGTGCGACAAAGACAGTTAGCTGCGCTTAACGATGAAGCGCTAGCGATTGGCAACTTGTCTAAGCACCCAGGAGTAGTTGACGATAGGAGTACAATCTAAATTGGGGTCAGAATATAACTGTTTATAAAAATTTGTACAGATATGTGTTATTTTCTCCCGATTCCCTTGTTTCACACCCCTATCATCTCGCAAACATGTTATCCAAGTTTTGCCTGTACATGTGCCCTGCTTAGCTATTTTTAAAGAACGATTCTTTTCTAACGCCACTTGTATTAAGTTCCTATTGTAAATTCTGATGTCATTTCTAATGTTTCGCTTAACTTTTCTATCAATAAGTTTGTATTGTGTGCCAATAATATTGGATCGGAGTAATTCCCGTTGTTTGAGTAGGTCTAAAGTTTCATTGGATAGTTTCTTAAGTATATGATTTTGTCTTTTAATGGTGTTACTTGCGATTCCTGATCATTTACACTTTAAAATATAATCTTCGCATTATCGTCTGTGTAAATGTCCGCCTGTAACTAGTGATCGAGTAGACTTGGCTAAAAAACTGCTGCATCTTAGCCTTTAGCAATAACTCTACCGTCCGAACCCTTGACAACAAAACCCTAAATAATGGCGCGAATACATCACCAGCTCCTAGTCTACTGTCGGAATGGAATAACTCAACGGGCACTCTATTATTCGATGAGCACCGCAAATCCAATTCCGTACATTTTACAACGGCCTTACAGCGGCTGTCTCCGATTAAATGTATCGTGAATGTAGATAGGAATACAAACGTTTCAATTTGGAATTGAAAACTGCTCACCATGAATTGGAAGCTAGAAGAAACTTTAAGGTTTGAGTTTTTTCTTTTTATCCCGCTTCACTGCTCACTTATTTGTTTGCTGATATCCATCGATTATCTCTCTGCCGATAGAAAGTAAATTATTTAATCGATAGAGGATCAGGTTGTCATGGGTATTTCTTTATAAAGTTGTACCTTGAGATTTTCTGATGACCCATTTTATTTATGGCGATTTACTCTTAAGCTTCTAGCAAGCTATGTCAATATACTCAAAAAATATGTCTCAGTGCACTTTAATACTGTGTAATAAGAACGTCGTAACATATTTATAAAAGAATTCATTCGATACATAGTTTCGTACTTGATTGTTAACCTAAAACGTGATAAATGAATTCAGCCAATTCTAACTTTGTTATCTTTAAAACTATGCTCAAGGAAAGAAAACTCTCGACATCGAAAAGTTTTTGTATGCACGAAAATTCCCGTCACGTATCCTTACTTTCCTCTTCATTTTCACTTGATTGCCCCAACGCTGAAATTAAGGGTTATTGTTAGTAGGTTGATATTGTATTATTGTGGTGACGGTGGTAAGAATATATTAGTCACCACCCCAACTCTTCCCGTGGGTGTCATATGAGTCGGTCGAAAGGGATCGAAGGGTCACTGAGTATTTATTTATCGAAGATTGATGATGGACAGCAGCGTCATCGTTGTGGACGCACTACTTAACTGTGATCGCCAACCCGCTTGGCGATTGCGCACAGGCTAATGAGAGGCCGTTGTCCAGCAATTGGCTAATATAGGCTGATGATAGTGATGATATTGTATTAACCCTAAATTTGGCAATGTTCGTCACAATTAATATAGTCTTCGACCCACTATTTGTATTTTTTTAAGACAGAATTTTCTGCTCTACGCAATGGCGAGGAGGCTAGAACGCCTGATTTTTTGTCAATTTAAAGGTTAAAGTATGTAGGTAAGGATGAAATGAAGATATTTTCAAAGCGCGAATCAGGAATCTATACCCAGTCTGCAAGAAACGAAACTTGTTCAAAATAATCGCAAAATGTCCTACATTGATGAATGAGTTGTGTGGGGTAAACGTATAGGTACACGCAGTGTGTATATAAGTGTGCGTAATACCATATATTTTAGACTGAAACGTATAGGATTGCAAACTCTTACTCATTATGTACCTTCCACATAACTTGAATAAGTAGGTATTTCGTATTATTATTTTATTGTGATATTTCTGTTTTTTGACTTAAATAACTAAAAATAAAATTATCTGTGACATAGTTTATTCAACATTAACACATTTTCATTCTTATTGTAATCGTTATCAAAAATATATCGAGAACCACTTACTCCCGTAGTACATGCACAGTTTTTACTATTGAATTTTACCTATCAATATTTATGCTGAAATTCACTATTTGAACTAATATTTATTTAAATTTAATCTGTGAACGTCAATATCGCATCTGCCCGTTTCTGATAAATAAGGTAAACATTATTCAGTTACACGTAACTTGAAATTAACTCCAGTGTAAAATGATACGAGTATATCGACTAAAAGGTTTTCGCAGTTTCTATTTTGATTTAATTTGTAGCTCAGTTTTATACAGAAATCACGCAATAGTACATTGTCCATCAAGGGAGGTAAGTACGGAATTACTAACGAGAGTGTTAGAAGCCCGACGCCGTCAGGCGGAGGGCTTTTATGACTCGAGTTAGTATTCCGCTTACCTACCGTGATGCATACAATGTTTTTCATCACACTTGCCGACAAAAAAATAAGTTTTTAGACATAATATTATTAAATGACGTACTGACATTTCTATTACTCCCTAGGGAATATCACTTTTCTATTACTCCCGCTACGCGCGCAAGCAATGGCGCGCTTAGACAGCAAGTGTGATGAAAAACTAGTTATTTCAATAGTAGAATATCAGAATGACTGTATTAGTACATTGTGCATCAAGGGAGGTAAGTAAGGCATTACTAACGAGAGTGTTAGAAGCCCGACGCCGTGAGGCGGAGGGCTTTTATGACTCGAGTTAATATTCCGCTCACCTACCGTGATGCATACAATGTTTTTCATCACACTTGCCGGCAAAAAAATAAGTTTTAAGACATAATATTATTTAATGACGTACCGACATTTCTATTACTCCCTAGGGAATATCACTTTTCATTACTCCCGCTACGCGCGCAAGCAATGGCGCGCTTAAACAGCAAGTGTGATGAAAAAAACAATTGTTATATTTAAGCCCCACTGCTGGGCAAAATCCTATCTCCTCTTCATCCATTCGGCTAGTCTAGTCTATCCTCTGTTTAAATATGGCCAGTCACTTAAAATTGAGTCTAATTTATCCTGCCATCGCCTACGGGGTCTGTTGAGTCAAAGAGAAAAACCATTTGAATACTTACCTATGTATACTTATAATGTTTTTTTCATCACAACCGTTCGGTAAGTGCGCCAACGCGCTGCGGCGATGTGCGCCGTAGATGCGTCATTACGCCCTAGGGCAATCAAGGATTTTCATCAACATTACGACGCACTAGCGCCGGGATTTCTGTTATCTGTTATAAACATGATATTTTTTTTAAGTCATCCCTAATTTTGAGAAATGATTTAGACTATTTTGGAGTAGTTTTGTGAAAATATATTGTTTAATTTACTTTTTTTGCCTCACAGGTGTGATGAAAAACATTGTGTGTGCCACAGGCGGTACAAAAATTAGTACTATTAATGCCTATACAGGGTTCATGTTTGAGACTTTACTTAGATACTGTCATCCTTGTAAGAACATGAATGCAATGTAATACTGATTACTGAATATTATTTTGTACAATTTTGCTGTGCTTCAGCTTTGTACAAAGCATCAAATCTCAGTTAAACTCATAAAGCGGACAAATACTAATTAAGAAGCTATGAAACTTATGTACTCAGTCTTCAAAGACGTGTTTACGGTGTGGTAACGAGTAATGATGTAAATTTGAATAGAACCGGTCTAGCACGAGTGCAAAGGCCTGATTATTCCCTACAATTACTGCGGACTGCACCGGCCTTCTGCTCTTCACGTGGCGTGGTGCAAACGAAAAACTTTTACGAAGAAAACATACAGGGTGAAACATGAGTCTTGAACAGTAATGTATTTCTAACTCTATAAACAACAAACAATTGAATGCCCTACAAGTTACTTAGAAATAAGCATGCTGTTTATATCTTTTTTTGTATTTTTTGTGGCTTTTTCTAATTTTTAAAGTGTTTTTCAGAAATTATAATGGATACCTATATAAGCTATTTGAAACGTTAAATGTAAAAAATATCATATACATTTACACGAAATAACAAAATTGCCGTTATTAATTACTTCAATTTGAAGAGGTAATTTAAATTATTCCATTAATTTGTCTTATAAATCCTTTTGGATATTCTAAAACCAAAAATACAAAAAACATGTACCCAAAAAAATACAAAAAAGAAATGAATAACTTGTCAATTTTTAAGTGACTTGTGGGGCATTTAATTGTTAGTTGTTTACAGAGTTAGAAAAACGTATTACTGTTCACGACTCATGTTTCACCCTGTATATCAGCGTGCGTACATCTTTTCTCTACCTATTTACAATAAACAAAATAAATACTATAGAACAATTTTATGCAAATCATTGTCATATTCAAGAATAACCTATACGTACCTACACCAACGTTAACGATACTTGCACATACGAACCCATATAAATATGTTACTTGATATTAAATATCAGAACACAATTTACACTAAATGTAAATAATATCAAATACTGTCAAAAATGCACAACAAGTCATTCGCGAAACTAAATAACTTCAAAATAGCTACACGTATCATTATTTTAAAAGGATTAATGTAGTCCCAGAAAGTATTGCGGGTATCAGATACCTACATAGCAAATCTGAAGGACTAAAAACGCTAACGGTAACTTTTTCAACCCTATAGTAAAGGGAACTTACCAGAACCAGCCACGACATTGGTCTAAGGCGACCAGCAGCGAGCGAATCCATGGATTTGTGTGACAGTTGGAGCGGGATGCCGATATGGGTACTCCCTTTCGCACGTATGGTTTTCCGCTAAGCCGGTCGCCTTAGACCAATGTCGTGGCCGCGCAAAGCCTGCTGAACCGCAATGTGTCAGTTCCGTAGAATAACTTTCAAAAATGTATCAATACCTTCTAGCTTTTCGAACTACCAGCACTTGGTCCTGATTATTTGCTTCCAGGCTAGGGTTGTCACTAGGTTTACACGCAACACCCAATTGGCTTCAAAAGGGATGCTTCACAACGCTTACATTTGTAAATCACAGGATTCCACGCGGACGAGATTACTTGCCCCTCATTTCGATTTAAATTCCGCTCTTTCTTAATTTAAATAGCTTCACATACTTTTTGGCTATGATGCCTGCGACCATGGGTGTAACATTTCTCAACTATTTATCGCCCACTGCTGGGCAGAGGCCTCACTTCCTATACGCCACTGATCCCGGTTCTGTGATAAGCTCATCCAAAAGTGACCCGCAATCTTAATTTTATCACACTTACTGCATAATTTGCTGGTGGTAGGACTTCGTGCTACAGGGTCCGCCGGGATAGTTACCACCATCTTACCCGTTAACCTGCTGCTAAAATAGTGTACTGTGTTCCGGTTTGGGGATAAGATAGCTGGTGTAATTACTGGCATAGAGGCAATCCATCTCAGTCCTCAGGGTAGGCAGCGCATAGGCGATTTTTGGGTACTATGTCCATGGGCCTCAGTTCCCGCTTTCCATCAGGTGGGCTGAGATCTCAGTTATCTACCTTCGTCACATAAAAAATAATAATAATGAATATGCTAAAATAATCATAACAATTACTGAAAAACAAACGGCCTTCATTAAATTAGACCACACCACATGTTGCAGAATCGGCGGAGCGTATGTTTAATCAGCATCCCTCTGAGTCGAGGCCATAAAACAAGCAATACGGGCTGTAGCGCTTTGTGTCTTTTTATCGTGCGGTTTTGTCCCATTGCTGGCCAAAGACCTTTTCTCGTAATAAATATTCTGACTTAAAATTACCTATTTTATTTATTATTCAAAATAAAGGTCACTGACTGTTGGTGTGAATTTTGTATCATTTGCACACTTGGTTATCCAGTCAAATTGATTCCTTAAATATGTGTCGATATATTCGAATTCAAATAAATTACGCTAAATATATGATGTAACTGATTCTGCGATTTTGATAATTAAAAAACTTGAAGCTTGAAGTATTCAAAAAAGAGTTAAAAAGAGTTAAAAGGCTTGAAGTATTCAAAATTCAAACAAAAAAATACAAAATAAAGTTTTTATTTTCAATCGTATCACTCGGCACAGTTTATAGCCACTGTGGCAAGGTAAAAGGATGGAGCATTTCTCTTAATACCTAAACAACAACTCTGCTGTGCTTAGTTGAGGGTGTCGGGGAGGGTGACCACGGGGGCGACCTCGATGGGGGCCGGCAGCACGGGGCTGGGGAGCTCGATGGGCTGGGGCTCAACCACGATGGGGGAAGGCACGATGATGGGGGTCTCGATGATGGGGGTGTCGATGACCTGGACGGGCTCGGGAACCTGGTCAACCACGAGCACGGGAGCGGGAGTCTCGTCGACGACGATGACGGGGCTGGGGTCGATGACGGCCTCCTCCACGGGGGCGGGCACAAGAGCGGGAGTCTCGGGCACGGCAGCAGCAGAAGCCTGGTTGATGTTCAGGATGATCTGAACCAGAGGAGCGCCGGCAGCGGGAGCAACGCCAGACTCGACAGGGGCGACGGCAACGGGGCTAGCATCGACGATGGGAGCGTCAACAACGATGGGGTGCTCGACGAACACGGGGCTGACATCAACGACGGGGGTGTCCACGACAGCGGGGGCCTCCACAACGATGGGGTGCTCAACGAAGACGGGGCTGATGTCAATGACGGGGGTCTCGACGACAGCGGGGGCCTCAACAACGATGGGGTGCTCGACGAACACGGGGCTGACATCAACTAGAGCAGGTCCAACGGAGATGGGGCTTTCAGATTCCACTAGGGCGGGTCCAACGGAGATTGGGCTCTCAGCCTCAACCAGAGCAGGTCCGACGGAGATGGGAGACTCAGCCTCGATGACCGGGGCGGAGCCAGCGGCGCCAGGGGCGACCACAGCGCGGGTCGGGCCAGCGACGGCCACGGCGATGACGGAAGCAACGATCAGCAGGAATTTCATGGTTGCTGCGAACAGAAGTGACTTTAAGTTAAAAACAGTAAGTACTTAAATATGGAGTATGTTAGGTATCGCGTTTTGATCACACCATAACTGGCTTTTAATTAAGAAATTACACTAATAATTTATGACTCATTCTGAATTGTAGGTATTCAATTTCATAAATGAATACTAGCAGAACGCTTGATTATTTCAATTTACCTATTATTCAAATTTTCAATTAATTGCAAGTGTCAAAATTTCAGAACAGTATTTTCCCGATATCATGTGAATGTCAGGAGATAAATTAAACACAATGAAATTGAATTTCAAATCTTACCTGTTTGGTTTGATGTTTCAAACTATGCTTTCACTGAAAAAACACCGGGTTTTATATCAAATTTTATCTCTGTGTGACTGCTGATCTACCATAGTCATATCATATTTATCGATAATGTTAATATACTTTAATCCAGATCATAAATATGGTTCATTTTGACGTGACGATTAAACTATGGCTGATTAACAAATAATCAGCTGCTATCTATTTCTAATCCCGAGATATAACAAGGAATAAATGAACCAACATTCCTTACAAAACAAATACATTAGACAAAAAATATGAAAAGGGTTTTGACCTTAAATTTTACGAGGTATATTAGTCAACACTCGACTGAATTGAGTCATTCCTCGAATTTTCTTCTTCCGTTCGGGGTAACAATTTGTCATAAATTATCTCAAACATATTTAGCAAAGCGGAGCTTAGAAAGCAAGTTTACTGTCACAAAAATAAGATCTCTCCTCCAGTGGAGAGCATCTCACCTATCACACGTATAGGTATATTTGGTACACTTATAATATGACTACTTTGAGCTAGTTTAAGTACCTACCTACTAACTTTAGCGTAGTCTAGCGAGAACGCTAAAGTGACCTTATAAGAAGGAAAACTTCTAAATTTCCGCTTTTAGCCTCATGCCTACATTAAAAAAAATCATTGAAGCTTGTGTCTTTTGGGTAGGACACAAGTAGGCAGGAACAAAAATTGCGTTTATCATTGGTCAATCTGTAGGTACCTAGGTATCGTATTGTCAATAAAGTTGATTGCTTAAACAGCGAATGCTGCAAAAAAGCAAAAATCATAATCAGAGCGAAATATGACCGTCATAATATTTGCTATCGGCTTTCGTTACGTAAGTACCTAGGTGTTATTTCTCTTCACGACGTTGTTATTATACTGTCTTTTAGGCCTATGATGGTACCTACCGCATTTAATCGTTTGTCGTCATTGCCGTCACGTTCTAACAAGTATGCAAGTGCGAAAGCGATGCCTTGCACGATAAATCGATAAAACGCGACTATCATAAGCCACCAGTGAAGATTTAAGAAAGAGGATATAGGAACCAAAGGATATGCATAAAGGTGCATTGAAATAATTTTAAATATCGGTCTACTTAGCAATCTTCTTATAAATCAACTTGCACAATCAAAGTTTGTAATGCATTTTAGTTATAGATACAAGCTTAAGCTAAACTATTTCTCTTATGTGGTACAGTAGTAAATTATAGGACATACTTTTACAGTAATATTTAATATAGGTTTATTAGAATACAGAAATTAATGTCAATGTGTTACAAGTATATTATATTATTTTTGAACGTTAACTGAGAATTTTGATGGTGTCAACCAATAATTGGATACTTAATAATCAATCAACTTTTCCAAATGTAATAACTTCTGCGACCATAATATAACATAGCTATTTTTTTGGACCACGCAATCAAGATCCTTTCAAGTATTACTTACGAGTACGAAAGTTGTTTCGTAACTAGGTCATTTGCAGTAAAAGTGTACCTTTTAATTTTTATATGCGATCATGAACTGTAATACACCATTTTACTCGGCATCGTGCATACTTTTCAGTTATGAAACAAAAAAAAAATATGTCTCTAATGTCACGAAAATAAGTAGGTATGTAAACTGAGATTACTCAGTTTAGTTACTCCCATACTAAATGTATGAAACGAAATGTAACGAAACTGATAAAAAAATCTCAATTTGTTACAGAATTTTTTATACTTTTAATATGCGAGTAACTAAAGTGAATAATCTCAATTTACATACATATGTTCGTGACATTAGAGACGTACTTTTTTGTTTTATAACTGAAAAGTACGCACGATGCCGAGTAAAATGGTGTATTACAGTCCATGATCGCATATAAAAATTAAAAAGGTACACATTTACTGCAAAAGACCCAACTTTGTGGTTGTATTTTCTCCTAATTTCTCCCAACAGAAATATTATCTAGTGCATTTTTAAATTATTTCTAATAATGCTGACTTTACTTATAGGCAAAATCAAAGTCAATATTAAAAGTATTAACCAAAGGATTATTAAAGATTAATTAACAAACGAAAGATATGAAAGATAATTAGACTTGAATAAGGTATAAAATGTGGGTTTTTCCAGGGAAAGCCATAGTTTGATACATCAAACCAAACAGGTGAGTTTACAAACAATATTATATCTTAATTCTCATTATAAATAATACTCGCAGTAAGCATTACTTATCATTAAATTATCGGCGATTTAATTTTTTCTTCTGAAGTTGTTATATTGGGTTATGCTGCATTGGAGTAACTAACAATGAATCCTGTTAGTATTGTAGCATTATATCATGAAAGATAATTTCAATGCAAAAGGAATTGAATTTTTGGTTTTTAAAAAGGCACCTCAAT
>JALPQI010001851.1:0-98996 GCA_025490895.1 Thaumatotibia leucotreta
TTTAAAGTAGGATAATTTTTGTATGTATCCTACGGAGAGTATTATTTTAATTGAGAGTACAAGTAATAGAACAAAATAACGTCTTCACATTTGTTACTTTTTCTGTCAACCATAGCCATTGCCACGGAAAGTGCACGTTGATAACGATGACTACTTATAATAGGCTGCGAAGTATAACGTTTCAGGTGCAACTAGCATAAGAGGTCTAATTAATGGAATAAATACAAATCTTGAAGGTCGCCAAAATGTTGTTTTTTAATTCCAGACCACATAAATTTGTGGCACAGGCATCATGACATTCTGCCACTATGCATATAAAACTTTGATGTTCTTGTTGTTTATTTCACTATACATACCTCGGCCGGAAATATGGGGTTGTCCGCCTCAGACCTATCTATATATCTTCGGCCGGCAACCCCTTTCGTGCCAGCCTCTACACCGTGTTTTTTTTAATTCCGTTAATTTTAACAGGCTGCTTGGTACGTTGATTGGTGCTATCTGGGGCCTATTGCATAACAAATTACAACTAATATTACAAGTGGAAGTCTCTTTTCTATCTCTCTTACTAGAAAAAGACTTCCGCTTGTAATATTAGTTGTAATTTGTTATGCAATAGGCCCCTGGTTGTTGCTTTTAATCGAATTCGAAAAAAAATATTTTTTTTCGTTTTCATACATAATAAATGAAATGGTAAGTGTGAGATAACCTTAAGAATAAGATCTCAGGTGACTGACGGCACATGTCAAAATAAGTTTCATTAGGATGTAATAAAGGTTGCAATACACTTGTTCAGTCATTAAGTAAGTTGTATGTAAATGTATGTACACCTGCAAAGGTAGGGATTGGTGCTCCTACTAAAGTATTTAACTGCAACGACAACAGCAAAATGTTACCCATTTCCACATGCAAATAAATCATTTCATTGAAACTTATTTTTTTAATAACTCAATAACAGTAAGAGTTAAGATACTAGTTTCTTAGACAAATTGATTATTTTTGACCTAAATAAGCTTCTCTTTAATTTAACGGAAATCAATACGAACACGGTGTATAGTAATGTATTATTTTGTCGCCAGTAATGATCTGACCAAGTTGTGGAACCTGTGTCCGGACAATCTGTCCGCCTGCCGCACCAAAGAACGAGACTTTATGCCTTCACTACGTAAGTATTAACTTATCGCCTTGTTCATAAACGTTTCCTTACTTAGCAAGCCGCTAAGTATTGCTTGTCCCTTTCGGTCTTATCAATATGTCTATAAAAGATAGGAACAATACTTAGTAGCTTGCTAAGTCGAGACGTTTATGAAAAAGGGGTAAAAAAATATGTTCCTGGTTTTTGTAACTATTTCGATATCGAACGGAACACCTCTGTTGTTGATCTTTATGTAACTTGTACATTCACGTCTAATAATATGTATACATTTGGGAACGTATGTCAAAGGCATAAGGATCAAAATCGTATACATATTATTAGAGCCGACCGTACACAGTCAAATTAACTACACATACATAAACACACACACAAGAACATGGCTAGTTAGTTCTATCTATTATTTAAGTATCTCACAATCCTCACATGAGGTAGATCTGAAAATAAATATATTTTGTATAACCCATTATTAAAATATTATGTAACCGGGTTACTTACGTATTTAAGTCGATGCTGGACCTATTAATAGGATCCTCATTTGGAGCACTTGGTTAATATTTTTTCATCACACTTGGTTTCTAAACGCGGCATTGCTTGCTTGCATCGTTTTTATAGAAAAGTGAAATTTCCTAGAGAGTTATAGAAATGTTAGCACGTCATTTAATAATATTTTGTCATACATTTTTTTTTGTTCGCAAGTGTGATGAAAGACGTTGAATGCATCACGGTCGGTAAGCGGAATACGAACTCGAGTAATTAAAAGCCTTCCGCTTATGGCGTCGGGCTTTTAACACTCTCGTTAGTAATGCCGTACTTACGTCCCTAGAACTGCTACTACTATTACCTTAAAACTTTTTAATAGTCCGAAAGAAAAAGATTGTATGCATCATGGTCGGTAAGCGGAATACAAACTCGAGTCATTCGAACACTCTTGTTAGTAGTGCCGTACTTGCACATAATGCACAATGTACTATAATATGTTTCATTAATAAATAAATACTTGTTAATAAATAATAACTTGGGACATCTTACACAAATCAACCTAGTTCTACGGTAAGCTCAATTGAGGCTTGTGATGTGGGTACCAAGCGACGACATATGTAATAGATTGATACATATAGATACTTAAATACCTAGACAGCCATGACCGAATATTTGTGATAAATAATTACACAAATAATGCCCTCGCTGGGATTCGAACCCGAAACCTCCAGCTTCGTAGGCAGGGTCACTACCAACTAGGCTACGGAGGCTGACATTGTCACGTTATTTATAATTAAAACCCAATGACATTAAATAATAAATGGACGCTCTGAGCCAAACAAAAAAAACCAAGAAAAGTGGCGCTAAAAGTAATTTCTATCATGTTTCAGTTGAAGCTAATAACGCTCACTTACAATAAACTATAATAAAAAACTTTGTGATGTGAGCAATAAGTGTCAAATTTGCGAACAACACCGCAAAATAGTAGAAACTTTTTATGCTTAAGGAATAATGATGCTATACCGTAAGGTGACCAAATGTCAACTGTCAGAACTGAATAGCGGAGCAAAAGGACCGCAATATTTACTTCTGCAGCCCATTTTTTGGGGCCATTTTTTTGAGCTGTTTGGGGATCCACTTATATATTCTAAATCAATGATTAAAACCCATTATTCCACAGATAGTTACATGCAAACAGCACTAGAACCTTCTGGAACCCGTCGCACAGCCGACGGTGCTTGGGGCTGGCGCGCCTTGAGACTACTCGCACGACGCAGTCCGCACTTCTTCATACACACCAACACGCCCATTGGACGACTGCCAGACTACCTGGACGACATGGTAAGTTTTTACCTCTAGAATCTAGCAAAGAGTCTAATAAGACCCAACCTTTTGACAAACCTTACTTTTAGCTCGACGTAGTCCACACTTCTTCATACACACCAACACGCCCATCGGACGACTGCCGGACTACCTGGACGATATGGTGAGTCTATACCCCAATAATTGCCGATTTCTAAGAATGAACATTTGCCAGTTTAGAAATGAGTCTTATATAGGTATGTATATGACGTTAAGATTATCGGAAAAATGGTGTATCTTACCCTCATATTAATAAGTATTAATCTATAACTGTCAAGAGTTCATTCATCATAGAATCTAGCAAAGAGGCTAATAAGACCCAACCTTTAGATAATAGATAAAGCTGACTTTTAGCTCGATGTAGTCATCGCTTCTTCATACACACCAACACGCCTATTGGACGACTGCCGGACTACCTGGACGACATGGTGAGTCTATACCCCTAGGATCTAGCAAAGAGCATAAGACCAAGTATTTTGACAAAGCTGACGACTTTGACGACCAACACGCCCATTGGACGACTGCCAGACTACCTAGACGACATGGTAAGTTTTTACCTCCAGAATCTAGCAGAGTTTAATAAGACCCAACCTTTTAACAAACCTTACTTTTAGCTCGACGTAGTTAATACTTCTTCATACACACCAACACGCCCATAGGACGACTGCCGGACTACCTAGACGACATGGTAAGTTTTTACCTCTAGAATCTAGGAAAGAGTCTAATAAGACCCAACCTTTTGACAAACCTTACTTTTAGCTCGACGTAGTTAATACTTATTCATACACACCAACACGCCCATCGGACGACTGCCGGACTACCTGGACGACATGGTGAGTCTATAACATGCAAACAGCACTAGAACCTTCTGGAACCCGTCGCACAGCGGACGGCGCCTTGAGACTACTCGCACGACGTAGTCCGCACTTCTTCATACACACCAACACGCCCATCGGACGACTGCCGGACTACCTGGACGACATGGTAAGTCTATATACCCCTAGAATCTGGCAAAGAGCATAAGACTAAGTATTATGACATAGCTGACAAGTTTTTATTCGACGGAGTCAACACTTGTAACTTATTTGTTCTTCACCAACACGCCCATTGGACGACTGCCAGACTACCTAGACGACAGTGTAAGTTTTTACCTCTTGAATCTAGCAGAGTCTAATAAGACCCAACCTTTTGACAAACCTTAATTTTAACTCGACGTAGTCATCACTTCTTCATACACACCAACACGCCCATCGGACGACTGCCGGACTACCTGGACGACATGGTAAGTCTATAACATGCAAACAGCACTAGAACCTTCTGGAACCCGTCGCACAGCGGACGGCGCCTTGAGACTACTCGCACGACGTAGTTCGCACTTCTTCATACACACCAACACGCCTATTGGACGACTGCCGGACTACCTGGACGACATGGTGAGTCTATATACTCCTAGGATCTAGCAAAGAGTCTAATAAGTCCCAGTTTTTGACAAAACTGACGACTTTTTGTTCGACGGAGTCAACACTTCTTCATACCAACACGCCCATAGGACGACTGCCAGACTACCTAGACGACATGGTAAGTTTTTACCTCTAGAATCTAGCAAAGAGTCTAATAAGACCCAACCTTTTGACAAACCTTAATTTTAACTCGATGTAGTCAATACTTCTTCATACACCAGGTAGTCACCTGGACGACATGGTGAGTCTATACCTCTAGGATCTGGCAAAGAGCATAAGACTAAGTATTATGACATAGCTGTTGACTTTGACGACCAATACGCCCATTGGAGGACTGAAAGACTACCTGGACGACATGGTAAGTTTTTACCTCTAGAATCTAGCAAAGAGTCTAATAAGACCCAACCTTTTGACAAACCTTACTTTTAGCTCGACGTAGTTAATACTTCTTCATACACACCAACACGCCCATCGGACGACTGCCGGACTACCTGGACGATATGGTGGGTCTATTATCCTGCCTAGATGTGTCCTACCCAAAGGACATAAACCTGAATCAATTTTTTTACTCTATGTCAATTTATAATTGACATAGAGTAAAAAAAATTTGATATAAATCAGGCACAAGGCTATACCCCTAGGATCTAGCAAAGAGTCTAATAAGACCGTAAGTCGTCAGTTTTTTGACAAAACTGACGACTTTTTGTTCGACGGAGTCAACAATTCATACACACCAACACTCCCATAAGACGACTGCCAGACTACCTGGACAATATGGTGAGTCTATACCGCTAGAATCTCGCAAAGATTCTAAAAAGACCCAACCTTTTGATAATACGTCAGCCTCTGTAGCCTAGTTGATAGTGACCCTGCCTACGAAGCTGGAGGTTCCGGGTTCGAATCCCGGCGAGGGCATTATTTGTGAATTTATTTATCACAAATATTTGTTCCTTGGTCATGGCTGTCTATGTATTTAAGTATCTACAGGGTGTAAGTCTAATACGGGCGAAGCTCTTAACTGGCATTAGCTTACGACATAATAAGTACATTCAAATAACTTTTTCTTAAAATTAGAGCAACAAAATTTTCCATACAAAATAATTCGGCGCGCAATGTAGAGCAACATACGCGAGTTCAGCGCTCGTTGACAGCTAATTTCAAAAGCAGATGACATAACTGCCATGTCAACAAAAACAAATGTTCGTACCTACATTGCTGCACCGATAATCTTAAAAAATTCTGTAGGGTCATAATTAAGAGTAACTTTAAAAAAAACTTTGTAATCCATGATTACACTAATGAATCCCATGCCTGGTTTAATTGATCGCCCGTATTAGATTTACACACTGTATATGTATCTATCTATTATATATATAGTCGCTTGGTACCCGCATCACAAGCCTTAATTGAGCTTACCGTGGAACTAGGTCGATTTGTGTAAGATTTCCCAAGATATTTATTTATTTATTAATAGTACATTACTATAGAGGACGGGAAACGAAGGGTTACAGGCCAAGTAGATATAGATAGGGATACGCGGCCTGTAACCCTGTTTCTCGCCGAGATTTGTATAGTGCTTTTCTCAAACTTGCTATGAAATAAAAGGAACTGATTTCGTCGAACTATACTGTTTAATTTGTAAATAAACCAATAGTACAGTATCGAAAAACATTAAAAAAAAAACATTCGCGCCTAACTTTTTTTTTATCTGTTTGTGGTATCCTTTTAACTGGTGGTATAGACATTAGTTCTAAGGTTATTTTTATTTTTCTGTGGCTGAATGTCAAGACCTAGTGTCACAATTTGACGTTTCAAAACAAAAGACATGAAATCTCTTTACTTACATATCATCTTAGCACATGACACCAGATACATAGTATTTCCGGGTTTAATTTAAAGTAAGTAACATCAATATTCCGTAGCAAGTTTGAGAAAAAGAATTTTGTTCTAGATTATCTGGCCCCGTTTGTAATTAGGCTTTAACCCTTAAATGCATGACCTTGACAAAGATTTATTCCAATTTGAATTCGTCGTGACATGCTGACAATAGAGTCAAGAATACATGATGCATTTATACATCAGTACATCACTATGCATTTAAGGGTTAAATGGCCCCTCATGGTGTAACAATAACATAAACTACTATTATAGCATGTCGATGAGACTAATAATATTCTCCTTTTCAGGTGAAACGTGTGACACGTGAGGCCGCATTGGCTTCGGCGGCCGCCAACGGCGATGCTACGGGTTCCATCAAACAAGAATTAAAACAGGTAATAACATACTGTAAAATCACCTAAACTTATACAGGGTGAACGATATGAAGTGTTACCAATTTCAAAGGACCGCGATTTTTTAGTTGCAACAATTTATTACTCTAGTAAGAAAAAACAAGAGAAAAATTATTACATTTTGTGATTAAATTTACTTTTAGTCAATATGACCACCTTTTGCCATGACTATGGTCTTCAAGTAGTAAAAAAATATTTGCTCGCAGCACGTTCGTGATCCAGTGGTAGTGGTATGTGTCAGTGAAATACGATCGCTTTATCCACCCTAGGGGGTGGTCCAAAAATTTTGTGTTTAATATTCCCGCTCCACAGGGCTTATTATTGTACATGTCCCCTAAAAGTAATGTATACCAATTTTCAGAGTAATCGAGCATCATTCAGAGGTCGCTCAAAATTCGACCATTTGGCAGTAGGTACATAAATGTATGAAATGAAAATCTCC
Source organism: Thaumatotibia leucotreta (assembly GCA_025490895.1). Classification (NCBI taxonomy): domain Eukaryota; kingdom Metazoa; phylum Arthropoda; class Insecta; order Lepidoptera; family Tortricidae; genus Thaumatotibia; species Thaumatotibia leucotreta. Next base: position 7,189 of record JALPQI010001851.1, read on the forward strand.
CCTAATTTTTTTTAAACTGGTGTGAGTTAACATGGCTTTGACTATAGATTTTCAATAAGGCCTACTGCAGTGTTATTCACTAAGGAAACCGCCTTGCTGTCAGCGCTGTGACAGCGCTGCGGCAGCGTCGAGCCTAAAAATGGTATTCACTAATGTACTTTAAACGACACTAGCGCTCGGCGACGAATGCGGCGTGAGCTGGAACTACATTGCGTCGAGAGTTTGACGTTTAATGTATGAACTTCGTATTCTCTAACGAAAAACAGCGACGAACTCGCCCGCAACTTCACTCACAGCCTCGATTCCTAATGTCAAATAAGACAGCTAGGATTTTAGACAAGACTGTCTCGACATCGAGCTCGTTGACGAACGCAGCGTCGAATGTGTGAATAAGAGAATAGCATAGCTGATTTAAGCATATGCTGCTTCAATTTTCAAATTTTTGTGAAATGTAAATTTTGGGTTTGTATGAGATCAGCGAAAGTTTAACCGTTTTGAGCGACCAGTAAATAATAAGAAAATTACCTAAAATTTTGTATATACACTACTTTTAAACACAGTGTTTTTATTGAATTCCGTTAAATTTAGCTGGCTGCATGGTACGTTAATTGGAGCTACCTGGTATATTACTTTTAGACGAATTCGAAAAAAAAAATGTTTTTTTCGTTTTCATACATAATAAATGTAATGGTAAGTATGCGAGAACCTTAAGAATAAGATCTCAGGTGACTGACGGCACATGTCAAAATAAGTAACATTAGGTTGTAATAAAGGTTGCAATACACTTGTTCAGTCATTAAACTTATTTTTTTAATAACTCAATAACAGTAAGAGTTAAGATACTAGTTTCTTAGCCAAATTGATTATTTTTTACCTAAATAAGCTTCCCTTTAATTAAACGGAAATCAATAAAAACACTGTGTATAATAGAACAAGTGAGGCCATGTGGAGGTAAATTGTTAGAAAAATTTTTTTCTTCATACTGTCGTGGACCACCGCAATAAGAATTAAAATGTTATGTCATGTTTTGTATCAGGAGCCTGCTGAGGAAGAGGTTGGCGAAGAACAAATGGAAGAGGTTATGATAAAGGAAGAGGACAATAATGACATGGAGCAGGTATGCAACTTCTAATGTTTGTGTGCACACGGAAAGGCTTGTCACGGTGTTTAAAATGGAATTTATTAAAGAACAAATCGAGGTTTGAGTGGTCAAACCCGATAAGTCGAGATATTTTTTCATTGAAATAACAACTTCTCGTCAATGTCTATAGTTCGTATTTTAAAAACAGGTTTGCTCGACTTATCGGGTTTGACCACTCAACCCTCGAAATATGGTATATTTTTAGAGTCGTGACATCTTTAGGTACCTTTCCACGTACACTGGCACAAATGTTATTTATGATCTTTTTCAATTTTAGGAACACTCAATTAGCGTCAGATTATAAAGTAGTCAGGTTTGTAACGACAATTAGGCACTAAATTTCAATAATAACTCGGTTTCATTTTGCAAACTATAAGCGATATTATAATATAAAAATTCCGATCAAGGTTAAATTCCTAAAGATATCGTCCTTAATTATCGTTACAAACCTGATTGCAACAGTACATTACGAATTACGATACAAATGCGAAAAAAATTAAGTTCGAAAAAAATCAATACTCAATAACTATCTACTTGAAATAGAGCTCGTATTTAATACTGACATACGAGGTTGCTAAGCGTGACAGTTTTTATAGTGAGTTTTGCTTGTCAACGATATACTATTTTGACCTACGAACAAATAAAATATGGAAGCCTCACGCCATACTAAATTGCCTTTCAAAATCGGTCTTGAATTTTAGTTGACAAGTGTCACCCCCTCTTCAATGCATCACTTCGATGAATTTCAATATCAACCTATAAAACTTAAACCGCCATTTAAAAATAGTTGTCATTGGTCCATCAAAGTTTTGATTGGCTATATTCTATAAAGATTTGTCAAATATGTTGCGCCGAAATATGCGCGGTGTGCCTGTTTTTGGGGGCATATTTGAGCTGGCGTTAGACGTCCATGTTATATATGGTCGCAGATTTTGACAAATCTTATGTTATATCCAGGTCCCCGACTCAACAAACGACGAATACGATGACAAGACAGCCCGCTCCCGAGTAACCATGCTAACTCCCGCCCAAATGGACGCCCTCTGCCCAACCCTAATCGACTGGAAGAAACTCGCCGCCAAGCTCGGCTATAAGCCCGACGAAATACAATATTTTGAGTCGGAGAATGCTACAGACTTGCTGCGCGCTAAAAACATGCTGCAGCTGTGGTGTGATGATGATGAAGACGCGTCAGTTGAGAACCTGCTTTATATTATGGAGGGGCTAGGGATGGCCGAGGCGTGCGAGGCTCTTAAGAATGCCAAGTAGGGAATAAACTTTGTATGGAATTTTGTTGTTTTTTTTTCCTCGTCTAGATTAATAAATAATTTTTCCTAACTAGTGCGCAAAAACGAACTTTGCGCACACTTCGCGCGCGGTAATTTCTCTTTTTGACGCACTTGTTATGAAAAAAATTGTCCCTTACACGTGCAAAAACTTTTTTTTAACTCGGGTGATTGTCGCCCTCGTTTCACTCGGGCTCCAACTTTCACCCTCGCCGAAAAAAAGTTTTCCCGCACTAGTTAGGAAATGTACTATTCCTCTTTGTGAGTGAGTTTAGTAAAACGTCCCACTTTGTCAGTTTAATCATATGAAGATACAAGGAAATCTCGTCTTTATGGTAAGTGACAAAGTAGGACGTTTTACTAAAAACTAACACATTTAATTAAAAACTTCCGCTGGATGCGGGTGGCACAGGACCGGTCATTGTAGTAATCTTTGGGGGAGGCCTATGTTCAGCAGTGGACGTCTTTCGACGTATATGATGATGATGATACATTTACAAAGTACGTAATGGTAATACACTTCGGAATTTTCTTGTTTTTTCTTTGGTCTTTAGATATTGTATGATCTACTTATTCTCATTATTTTATGATTTCAAATGCGATATATAATACATGTAATATTTGTTTTTGTCAAGGCATGTTCAGATTGTTGATATAGGTATCTGATGGCGATTGTACCTAATACCAAAAATTTACTTAGGCATTCGTTATTATTAAATCTGCTATATGACTCAGAGGAGAAATCTAGGTCTTTTTAGGATTAAGTGTTTCCTAGCGATATTATTCTTCGTCCTTTTTTCTTGAAAAGCAAATGGTTAATAAACTATCAATAGACGCTCTGTCTAACACTCGTCTGGAAGAAACTGCTATAAGCCCGACAATACTTGGAGTCCGAGACCACAGACTTGCTGCGCTAAGAACATGCTGCAGCTGTGGTGCGATGATGATGATGATGAAGACGCCTCGGTTGAGAACCTGCTGTATATTATGGAGGGGCTAGGGATGGCCGAGGCGTGCGAGGCTCTTAACAATGCCAAGTAGGGAATAAACTTTGTATGGAATTTTGTTGTTTTTTTCACATTTAATGTCCTCATAATTGGAATTTTGACTGCAACCGTAATATAAACGTGGATGTTTACAGCCATAGTCAATAGTATCTCTAAGGCCGCAAAAATATAATGAGACGCTCTTATGTCGCTCTAAGTTTATTTTTAATTCTTAATTGACGATGACTGTACAATTGTATTCCTATTGATCAACAAAACTTCCGAACTATTTTAGAGTGGTAATTTTGTATGGCGAGCAACTTCTATAATGTTATGTACTTCGAGGGATTTTGATGAAGACGCGTTAAGGATTTGTTTTATCATCATCATCATCACAGCCTATGTTAGTCCACTGCTGGACGTAGGCTCCTATTGACTATGACTATATACATAATCGCCACGCTGGGCAAGCGGATTGGCGATCGCAGTAACGTGTCCACTGTGATGACGCTGCTGCCCATCATCAATATTTTATCAAAGAATGGTCAGTGACACTTCAATCCCTTAGTCGACTCTTACGACACCCGCAGGATGAGTTGGGGTGGTGACAAATGTATTCTTACTGCCGTCACCACACGGCGAACGATTAAAATTTTAATTGACGGTGACTGTACAATTGTATACCTACTGATCAACAAAACTTTCGGACTAGTTTAAGAGTGGCAATTTTGTATGGCGTGCGACTTATATATGTTATGTACTTTATTAGTTCGTGGGATTTTGATGAAGACGAGTCGTTAAGGATTTATTTTATATTATTTACTAATCCAATAAGGCTTGCTAGTCTTGCTACTGTCACTTAAACGAAGGCGTTATAGTCTAGTCATTAGGGTGATAGAGAAAAATCCCCAAAATTTGCGATCTTCGGTGTTCGCTTGGCAATACTTTACAAAAGTCACTTTCGGTTGAATAGTTATATGCGATCGCATGGCGTCAGTGCTGACACGTTTTTCTTCACACTCTGCGTTGAAAAGGTATTCAATACAGCCCGAAAAGTGCAGCGATGACGTATAAAATTACAAAGTGCTAAAATATCTTGCGACTTTTGAGGGCGATCGTTTGATGTTTTTACAAGACTTATTCTGGATGACAGCTGTCAGCGGTGTTTTAAAGTAATCGGTTCGTTAAACCTTGTTCATGCACCTCGACTAAGAATAATCAAATGTATTTTTAACCTTTTGACCGCCAGGCGGCGAAGCAATATGCCGACCGCCAGACGCCACGTATATTCACGATTATTTAAGCCAAATTGAACTTTACGGCGTCCCGCGTAAGCTCCTACTACATTGGCGTAGCTGTCGGCCTGTGTCGTCATTGGTGTCGTAGTCACGATTTTCCGTTGTCGTCTATAGCCGACGGCGACGGTCAAAGGGTTAAAGGATTAATACATTTTAAATACTAGGTACTTCATAATTGGCCAATATATCGCTTTTAATACATTGGACTCCAGAATATCACGATTTGCTGGATTCTCACATGCTATTTTCGCACGTGAGAATCCAAAAGGACCTATCTGGGCATTTCTCCGAGCGTTTCAACCGCCGTGACTTCGGTGGCAGTCTTTATCACACGAATAACGTCAGAGATGCAAGATGAACTTTTGGATATATTGGTAGATGTAGTTGACAACTACCAATTTATCCAAAAAAAATATGAGATGCCCACGGAAATCGGGTAATAATGTCGCCACCGAAGGCGGTTGGAAATGCCAATCTAAGGTACACTCGACACCGGAAGTGTTAATTGTTACGATTGACCTGCCGTACTACGTTTGTCAGGTCATCGGCAGGCCTGACATTACTATCCGGGAGTGCGTTATTGTTCGAATAAAAGTTTGGTGAAATCGAGCCGTAGTATGTTTTACTACCTTTTTTCTTTTTTTTTGTTGACTCAGGGGAGAATGCATTTAGGCATCATCATCACGGGCTGGGGGAGCATGTTTTACTACCAGGGTCGCGTTTTATAAAGTTACAATTTATAATTTCGCTGTTTGCCCTGCGACGAGATATAACATAGACGTCTAACGCCAGCTCAAAAATGCCCCCAAAAACAATTGTTCAATTGTGCCAAGATGGGCTTTTCTTAACACCGCGCATATTTCGGCGCAACACCTTTGACAAATATTTAATAGAATATAGCCAATCAAAACTTTGCTGGACCACTCACAACTATTTTTAAATGGCGGTTTAAGTTTTTACTTTTTATAGGTTGATATTGACATTCATTACCGTGATGCATTGAAGAGGGGGTTGAGATTTGTCAACTAAAATTCAGGACCGTTTTTGAAAGGCAATTTAGTATGACGTGCGGCTTCTATGTTTTATTTGTTCGTAGTGTTTGCCTCTCTAACGCACGCACGTATTGGCTAGAAAGAGAGGCAAACAGCGAAATTGTAAATTGTAACTTTATAAAACGCGACCCTGGTTCTATACTTTTATTGTGTACTATTTTAGGCCATGTCAAAATTGTATTGACCTTTCTGAAACTTCTAGAAACCTTTCAGGGGTGCACTTATTTTTTGCCAACCTTGTGTAAATTATATGGATATAGCAAACGGCTTTAATTTTTATATTTTGTACAGGGTGCTTAAACAAGTTGCCAATGGTAAGGCAGCTAACTGCCTTTGTCGCACTAATGGGAAAGAGTGACAGAGAGGGAAAACTACGATACGGTACTAAGCGTTAGCGATTGACAACTTGGCTAAGCATCCTGGTTTTCCGTTGCGAACAATTGATCATAACTTGGTTCTCTGGAAAAGTGCATGTATATAAGTTATCTGCCGAGCTAAGAGCCTGGTCGCCGAGGTACAGTCGCCAGATATATCGGAGTGACCAGGGTGCTCATTAATATTTGAACAGGCCTCTGTTGTCATGGCGTTGGAGTACACGCTTAGGCATTTTTGAACGCCGTTTCCGATATATCTGATAGCATCTTCTATGATTAAATAAGCATTTTCAGAAGAACGGTACCTATTCATGGAAAACCTACTTACTTAGCTCGCTCACTCACTTCATATCTGATCCATGATCTTTTTGTAAGGTTTCAATAAATAATCCAAACAAACAATTATGTAAATCAGGCGAAATATTTGTGTACCCGGGATCAAGAGCGTTCTCAAAAATATTCCACAATCTTCGGACAGTTTACGTAGTCTTCAAATCTTCTCGAACATTCTTAAAACGCATATTGATTGAATGATAAATAGCCCGTGTAAATGCGGCTTCAAATTCCTCACGCCCATAAACATTTTTGCCAGATAAACAGAACCATGCAACGCTCCGAAATTATACCTTGCACGCATTTCCTCATCTGACTCACGGCGTTCCCGAAACAGAACTTATGGCGTACCAAATTCAAACAAAATATCGCTAACGAAAACCCACCTTTATGCGGAGCGAGTACAGTCTATGGTTTTCAGTTAGCGCGGGAAAGCGCCAGTTTGAGTAGAGCCATCACACCTCCCACATTCAGTGAAATTTGTTTCAGCGCGGTTCGTTGGCGGTTCGGGCGCGGGGTCAACGTTCTTTGGCCATGGGCATGTTTACAGAATCGGGGAATAGTGCTGCACCGAATTAGTCCGAATGCGTCAATGGTGCGGCGCGCGCGCTCCCGTCTCGAATAATCGATTTTTACGATTCGATGGTATTTTCGTATTAAATTATCCGGAGTGACTGACGCGAGTGAAGGATTTTGCGCACAATTTTTTTTGTAAGTTTTTTTGTTTGTTTGGGAACGCATTATGCTGCATGATATGGTAATTTCGATGTGTTATAAAAAGTTTTTGTGAATAGTCTAAGTACCGCCTTAGTTTTTAGATCCTGACAATAATATTGAAAGTTAAGAAATCGATGGAGTAAAATAAAATTTACCAATTGGGATATTATTGATTGCAATTAAAATATCTAAAATCAATGTCAAACTAAGAAGATTGGCTCATTGCGATTTGTGTTAGCGATATAATTATATAAAAAAAAACAGTTATGTGGTAGAATTACCTAAAACTTCCTGCTTCTATCGAAAAGTGGTATGTTTCGGTGGTGTTTATAACTGAGCATATTAAGAGGGCACTTTATCACAACAAACGAGTAGATAGACCTAATTGAGGACCTCAGTCTTACAGAAAGCCACGAGCATAGTGGACACACCTACTACGCCAGGGTAGTAGCGCACGACAACCAGTGGCTACAAAACCTCAGACGAAAGAGTATAGTAAAACAAAATCCGGCATTACCACCTAGCGCCGAATTTACTTGCGACTATTGTGTAAAGACAATGCCGTGTGGTGACGGCAGTAAGAATAAATTTGTCACCACCCCAACTCCTCCTGCGGGTGTCGTAAGAGTCGACTAAGGGATTGAAGTGTCACTGACCACTATTTGATAAAAGATTGATGGGCAGCAGCGTCATCATAGTGAACACATTACTGCGATCGCCAATCCGCTTGCCCAGCGTGGCGATTATGGGCATTTACCTCCTAATGCGTCTATACGCATAGTTAATAGGAGAGGCCTACGTTCAGCAGTGGACTAACATAGGCTGATGATGTATTGTGGAAAGATGTGCCCGTATAGGTCTGTTCTGTTCAGCCACAAGAAGAGATGTCGCTCAAGAAACAGCAGCTGTAGTAAACATCTGAAACGATGTACATGCCAACGATGTCACCTATTGATATAAGTATAATGTTGTCTTCCTGAAAGTAAAGTCCTTAGAGCTAGCTTGTTTACCAAGTACCATGAAAAGGCGGATCGCCTATTGTAAGCAAATACCACGACCACCACACGTCACGTCACGTAGCGTTAAACTTTCAAATCGGGATTCACTATGTAACTAGGTAGTGTGTTCATCAGTTACTGTAGCTTATGAACGTCTACAACTCCTGGGGATTCACACATTGACGACCGGCCGACCCTTTAAAACCTATAATTTCTATAAACTCCTTTTTTGCAGAACTCTATAGTGGTCCCTTGAGAAAACCTCGAAAATTCATTCTACAGCAGCGGCCCCCTACCGCGAACCGCGCGAACACCAAAGTTCATAAATGTAGAGGATCTCTGTCAGTCTAATGACGCCTTCGTTGGTGTGATAGAGACAATCCCCGAAATTTACGAACTTCGGTGTTCGCGGTAGTTAGGCCAAAGCGTACGCGGGAGGAAATTCTTATTAAACCGCACAGTACCTACGTGACCCTTCAGTTCAGCAACCGGGGTGTGAGGATGAAAGCCCTGCCGACAGTCATGGTAGAAAGCGGTTGTAAGCATTTTGTTAGGGCTACGTACCCAAAGGGTTAAAAGGGACCCTATTACTAAGGCTCCGCTGTCTGACTGACCTGTCTGTCCGTCTGTCACCAGGCTGTATCTCTTGAACCATGATAAGAGACCTTGAGATGCTGTATTTCAGTTGCTGCTATATCAACAAATACTAAAAAGTAGAATAAAATAGATATTTAAGGGGGCTCCGACAACAAACGCGATTTTTTTATATGATAAATTGATCATGATCCGGAACACCAGAGTTTCTTACTGGTTCTTCTCAGGATCGGTGTAGGGTTAGAATCAGTAGTAGATTTTTTTTCTCTCTTGATAGTATCAGACGATTCGAAAATGCTTATTAATAAGCTTACTTTAATAAAGAATAGTTTGACTTTGAACCCTTTATGCGTGAGTCCGACTCAGTGGCCGGTTTTTAAAAAGTGAACTGTAAGAAAATATCTACCTACGAACATTTGCTGATGCTGCATACCCGAATGTTATTTTTAAAATATCTCTAAGGATCAAAACGTGGCATGCCAAGCCATAAACTTTTATGACGAACGATATAATGATCTTTAAATATACGCACACGAAACATAAATTTAGCTCCCTCATATTCTTCATGAATAAACTGCGAGATGTCGGCAACTAAGTAGTACATTAAAGCATAGTTGCTAGTTATAAAGTTCATTAATGAAGTGTGAACTAAAATAACTCGCGTTTAGTGCAGTTGGGATTAGGTAGGTATGTTATTAATAATAAGAGCTGTGCTAAAATCACGGAAAACGACTAACATATAAATATATATATTGATATCTTATATCTTGGGTCATCTTAAGGTGCATTCAGACCAAACGAGCATTCGCTATTCTATCCCCCACTCTACGAAATCAACGAATCACGTTTTGTGTAGCTATATAATTTCGTAGAGTAGGGGGTTAATAATAATAACCAGGTTGGAAGTGTAAAATGTCATAACGCCGGCGGCCCTTGAACGGATTACCGGGATCTGGCTACCGCAGTCTCACCTCTCGACAACCTCAAAGCCGCTCTGAAGTGTTGCGCTATTGTCGCACTGTGCGTGCGGCCGTTTGTAGGGCCCACTAAATGAGTTGGCGAGTCACCACCTGCCTTTTTACAATTTTGAGGCTGATTGTCACGGCAGGTGTCCGCTAGTCTCCTCCCATAACCCAGTATCCAGTCCATCCAATATACCAACCATAGCCCATACCTTAGTTTCCATCGCAGTCACAGTGCTGCACTGCAATAGTCTTTGCACCTGGCGGGGACCATCTCCGGACGTATCATATTGTGCGGTCGGGGATGGTATCCGCCACGTGTATCCTTTGCTTTATATTAATTGTCTTAAAGGGCCTCTGCGCTGTTGGCTTCGGCCCCACGTATGCCTCCCAAAGGCCCGGGACCCCATGGTCCCGAGATATGGCAAAGACATACAAATAATAATAATAATAATAATAATAAAGCCTCGGCGCGGGACCCGCCCGCCATGTCGCCGGATCCGGTGCCGGCACCCGACCTGGCACCGGGGGCACCGCGGGTCGATCCCAGTGCCGACGGGGAAGACGTTACGAACCTGAGTGTGAGTACTTCAGACAATGAGCAATTGAGGAGGACTCTGGAAGAAGCGATTATGCAGTATCGCTTAACACCCGACTCTAGGCCACGATTACCACGTTTGCCCATGAATAGGCGCAATCTAGCGTTGATGGGAGCCCTAAACGCTTTACTGGAGCCGTATATACAATCCAGTAAAGATTTGGATGATACGCACTCGATCATGTACTGCGGGGCCATCGCAGCGTGCCGTGTTGCTCGAGTCAAGTTTCCGGACTCTGACCGTGCACCTAGGACCGCTGGGGGTGTCCCCGCATGGCAGGTGCGGATCGAGCGACGTATCGACTCGTTTAGGACTCTCATTGCAAAGCTGATCTGCTTCAGGGGGGGCAACAACCGCCCCCGAGTAATGCGCTTTGTGAACCAGACGTTCGCGGGAACGGGTATTGCACCCCGCGACTACATGGCCAACCTCACAGAGCGCATCGACTTTCTGAAGCAGAAGGTTTATGCATGGGCAAACCGTATTCGCCGCTACAGAGAGCGTGTGAACCGATTCCAGCAGAATCGCCTTTTCCAGAGTGACCAAAGGAAGGTTTACCGAAAGTGGGAGGAAACCGACTACCGTGTGTCCGACGCGCGGTTGCCGGATGCTACTGCCATGAGTGATTTCTGGCGTAGTATCTGGTCAGCGCCCGTCGGACACACCGAGGGTGAATGGATGACCGTTGTCGAACGTGAATGCGAGACCATCGAACCTATGGGGGCAGTTACCATCAGCCCCGATGACGTAAGTTGTGCTATCCGCACGACTCAGAACTGGAAAAGTCCTGGGCCGGATGGATTGCACAACTTCTGGCTAAAATGGTTTCGATGCTCGCACTCACGATTGGCAACGCAATTCCAACAAGCCCTCGAGCTCGGTTCCCTGCCACCTTCTTTAACAACTGGTGTAACCTTCCTGCTCTACAAGTCCGGTAGTACCACGGAAGCGAAGAACTATCGACCCATCACGTGCTTGCCCACACTGTACAAGCTCCTTACATCCATTTTGAGAGTAAAAATTAACACGCACATTGTTTCGAACAATGTTTTGGCTCCTGCTCAAAATGGATGTAGGGTTGGGTCCCGTGGTACTAAAGAGCTCCTCCTCATCGACATGACCATTTGCCAGCAAGTCCGGCGTAACAAAGGGGCCCTCTCCGCCGCTTGGATTGACTACAAGAAGGCCTATGATTCGGTGCCTCATTCATGGTTGGAAAGGGTCTTGGAGCTGTATAAAGTTAATGCAACTTTAAGATCCTTTCTCGGCGCGTGTATGAGGCAGTGGACCACAGTCCTTCGTCAACCAGGAGGCGGGGATGGCCCCTCTGGTCCGCAGGACTTCATAAGGATCGAGCGAGGAATATTCCAGGGTGACAGTCTGAGTCCCTTGTGGTTCTGCCTAGCTCTGAATCCCCTCAGTACTCTGCTGAAGGATTCAGGACTAGGTTGCCGGCTTCGGAGAGAGGGTGAAGTCATTTCTCACCTTCTGTACATGGATGATCTCAAATTATTTGCGCCAAATAGCCAAGACTTGTTGGACCTACTGCGAACCACAGAAGTTTTCAGTAGTGCCATCAAAATGGAGTTTGGTGTCGATAAGTGTGCGGTTATGCATGTGCAGCGGGGGAAAGTAGTAAATTCAACAAATTTACAGCTTTCTGAGACAATGTCGTTCAGATCTATCTCGGAAGCAGAAACCTATAAATACCTTGGTATGTCACAGTCTTTGGGTATTGAAGATATGGGAATTAGACAGGCGGTGAAGGAGCGCTTTTTCAGCCGGCTCACAAAAGTACTTAACAGTCTTTTGTCAGGAGGCAACAAAGTGCGCGCCTTCAACGCCTGGGTAATGCCCATACTCATATACTCCTTTGGCGTACTAAGGTGGACTCAGACCGAGCTGGACGCCCTGGATCGAAGGGTCCGTACACTGCTCACCACACATCGAATGCTACACCCGCGCTCATCAGTTATGAGATTGTACATCCCGCGGAAATGTGGGGGTCGCGGCTTCTTAAATGCCAAAAACCTCCACAACCGTGAGGTGTACAATCTTAGAAGCTATTTTCTTAACAATGAGTGCGGGATGCATCGAGATGTGGTGGCAGTAGATCGGAACCTCACGCCGCTCTCCTTGGCAAAAGAGAACTGGCGCAAACCTGTGGTACTAAGCACCGAGGACCGCAAGGCGGTATGGAAGAGCAAGGAGCTACACGGGCGGTTCTACAAAGCCCTCACGGGACCTGATGTAGATCTGCTCGCATCGGTGAACTGGCTACGATTCGGGGACCTCTTCGGAGAAACCGAGGGTTTTGCCTGTGCAATTGCTGACGAGGTCATCATGACGAATAACTACCGGAAATATATCCTGAAGGACGGTACGGTCGACATTTGTCGGGCATGCCGCCGTCCCGGTGAGTCACTCAGGCATATTATTTCCGGTTGTTCTCAGATTGCTAACACCGAGTACTTGCACAGACACAACCTCGTAGCCAGGATTATACACCAGCAGCTTGCTCTTCAATACGGCCTTGTGGGCTTCGAAGTGCCGTACTATAAGTACACACCTGCGGCAGTTCTCGAGAATGGTCGTGCCACGCTCTATTGGGATCGATCTATCATCACGGACAGGACTATTGTAGCCAATAAGCCTGATATCGTGCTGATAGATCGATCGCAACGCCGGGCAATGCTCATCGACATCACCATCCCCCATGACGAGAACCTCGTGAAGGCCGAGAAGGACAAAGCCAGTAAATACCTTGACTTGGCTCACGAGGTTACCGACATGTGGGAGGTTGATTCGGCGATCATTGTACCGATAGTTGTTTCTGCGAACGGTCTCATAGCGAAGAGTCTCGATCAACACCTCAAGAGGCTCTCGCTAGGTGGTTGGATCAAGGGTCAGATGCAGAAGGCGGTAATCCTGGACACGGCGCGCATAGTCCGGCGGTTCCTCTCCCTGTAGCCCTAACCACCGGCAGCTTGGGCCCGCTCCGCTGCCGGCGGCCCTCTAGGTTAGGTTTTTTATAATGTGTTTATATGTTTTGTATTATTTTTGTAGGTATGTTGTATTGTATTTTACTTTTATAATCATATTATAAAATGCCTAACCCAGGAAGAAAGATGAATAAAGAGTATAATAATAAAAACGTTTATTCAGATATAATGCTTACAAATAAGTTTACATAATTTCTTCTGCCAAACCACAGCATGGTTTGTTGGCAGACGAAGCTCCTATATATATTTCTATTAATGTAAGCTAGTTTTAAACTGTTAACAAATGTTAAGTACATAAAAACTATTGTGCAAATTGTACGGAGATTATACAGCATAATATACAGTTACGAGTATACACCCGATGGAAGTAAACATCTATGGGTACGATGGTTACTTCAATCGGGTTGCATTTCGTGTTCCAATTTATTTAATAGAAAGGTGCTTAATTTCTTTTTGAACGTTTGTTTCGACATGTATCCACTCTTTAAATCCGTAGGTAGCTGATTATAGATGAAGATTAGAATAGCGAATGCTCGTTTGATCTGAATGCACCTTTGCACAAATCGACTTACAGTTAGTCCCATGGTAAGCTCAGGCTTGTGGTGTGGGTACCAAGCGACCACATGTTTATATAATAGATAGATAAATATAGATATTCAAATATATAGACAGCCACGAATGCCACGATCAAGGAACAAATATTTGTGATAAATAAATACACAAAAAATGCCCTCGCCGGAACCCGGAACTTGCAGTTTCGTAGGCAGGGTCACTACTAACTAGGCTACGGAGGCTGACAAAATAATTAAATTGTTAAAAAGTGTGTAAAAATTTCAAAATTCTTGTACGTCTGATATTTATTATTAATTAATATTTTGAAGTTGATTGTTGATACGAGTATGACTGGTACTGACGGAACCTATACCTACTTTATAGTGCGGTCGTAATGAATTGGTTATTTTTTGGTGAGAATAAATTATATAAGGTAAGGTGGGGTAAGATGAAAAGGTTTTTTTTGAGGGGATAAGACAGAAAGTCGTCGTTAATACTGTGCCAGAAGGACGATTTTTTGTCTTACCCCTTTTAAAAAACCCTTTTCATCTTACCCCACCTTACCTTATAAGTAGTATAGCTATAGTAAAATCAGAAGATTCAGAGGGTTAAACTCTTGCGCTCAGAGCTACTCAGAAATATTGACATCCATGATTGTGATAATTATAATAGTCTACTCTATTACATTATCCCTGCCAGGCGCGGATCCAGGACTTCGTTGAGGGGGGGGCACTGCGATCCAGGACTTCGTTGAGGGGGGGGCACTGCCCTATGATATGATAGTATTTTACACTTCAAACACCACCTAGCCATACATAAGTCCAGCGTGAGGGGGGGGCAAGTGCCCCCATTGCCCCCCCCCCTGGATCCGCGCCTGATCCCTGCTACCGCTTTACCGCTAGAGAAACGCGTCGGCATCGAATTATCCCATAATATTGCTGAGGGCCTACCGCGGACATCGAAATTGGCAAATTTCGACATCTGTTACTCAAACGAAGGCGTAATTGGAATTGGAGTGACGCAGACACGCTCGATATTTACGATTTTCGAAGTTCGCTGTAGGCCTACTAGCGTGGGTTTAGGCCGCACGGCACGTTTCTGGCGTTCATTGAACTAAGATTATTATTGGTTTGTTTATGTATTTCCGTGCATTTTTTCGAGACAGAACTGCCAGCTTTGAGTTAATTATACGACTGGTAATTGCCAGTTTTTATTTTACCAGATTAAAATTAAGTTTTCTTAACGATGCGAAGCGTTATCATTTTCGTGACAAGCGTGTACTACGATAATGAATTTATTGCAATATCGTGACCTAGGATACAAGTATCAGTGTTTGACGCTGCCTTAGTACCTAATTGACGGGCACTTTATGTCAATTTACAAAAATGCAAGTGTTCCGAAGAGTCCGAACTTAAAGGTTTTCTTTACAAATAACCGCTCGTGGCTTGTCAAAATTTTTTGGCCAAGAAGTGAGATAGTCTCTCGCGAAGTAGGTAGAGCCCACTTGTGGCCAACCACGTCACACATCAGACTATTGCAATCCACTGCTGGACGTAGGCATCTCCTATTATATGCGTATGGAAGCATAAGTGGTAAATACCTACCTATAATCGCCGCGCTGCGTGAGCGGATTGGCTATCGCTGAAATGGTCTGCTATGATGCCGCTGCTGCCCATTAACTTCTAAGGTACCGGAGGGGAATAAGGCCTACCTAAGGGACATTATTTATAAAATGAAAAATGGACGATTTAATCAACAGTTTCTAATTCTTTCGTGTTCTTCAACTCAAACACTACAAACGAAACTAAAAAAATGCTAACTTTAACCATAAACAAAATCACAATAAAAGATTGTTTAAAACCTTGCTAATAGGCTTTATTTTACTACGGTAGGGTAATACGGCCTAAGACTAGTCTAAGAGTTTAACATTCAAAATAAGTTTTGTACCCGTCTTTTATTTAGCGGTTGAGATCTATAATCATTAAATATCACAAATTACGCTTAAATGTCTAATTATAGGTCTAAAATTTGTCAATAATAATGAGTTAATACTGAAAGTTATCAGTCCAGATTGCTAAGTAAACTGTGAATCTACATTACAATAATCAGTCTTAATGATCAACTAACAAACTAATTAAACAAAACATAGCACTTTTTGCCAAATAAAAACATTTTTCTCAAACATGCAATGAAATGTTGTAGTTAAGTGCCAAAAAAGTGGCCGGGAAGTAGCTCGTTGCCGGCCTAGGCCGGCAAGTACCTCTTTTTTAATTTTCATTTGACATAGGGTTGTGACCTGGCATCTTGGCTTTTAGCCAATAATTATCTGTAAGTAATATTAGTATTAAAAAAAATGTTTGGCAAATTTTTGCAGTTATAATTAGGTATTTAAATTATATAATTTAAAATAAATGTATAATAACTACTCAAAATAATATTTAAAAAGCAGTATTAAGGCGGAAACACACTACTAAAACGTGACGCGACCCGACGAAACGCTACGCGTGTTGAGTGATATACTACTCAACACGCGTCGCGTTTCGTCGGGTCGCGTCGCGTTTTAGTAATGTGTTTAGGCCTTTATACGGCGCGATCTGTCGGCCCGATCACTGCATGCGATTAATTGGACCCAACCGACCGCGTCGTCTAATACCGCTTTTTTAAATAAAAAATTTGGAACTTTCAAACGGGTCAATCTTAAAAAAAAATGAGGTGTCGGTGTCGTATTTGACTTTTGTTGTGTTTCAAAGACTTAGTTATGTAGTTGACTTATAATTTCTTAGAAAGAAGATACATTTTTTTGTTTCATTTCATTGCATGTTTGAGAAAAGCATTATACATACCTCGGCCATGAAGTGACGGGTTGCCGTCCGAATACTATCCGGCCTCGCTTCGCTCGGCCGTCTACATATATTCGGCCGGCAACCAGTCACTTCCCGGCCTCGGTAGTAATGTACTATTTTTTTTATTTGTCATGTAGGCCTTATTATACCATAGGCCTTAATCTACTCATTGTAGGATAATAAGGCCTGCGTTCATTTTAAAAAAGAAATCGAGTATATGTACCTCGTACATTATCAAAAATTATTATAAATGATTTGGTAGACGCTATCGCGACGCAAAAGATTTTTCCTGCCCCTCAGTTAGGATAGTTTTTCGACCTATGTTTTTTTTCAAATTTCCAGTCTGTAGATGATTCTCCTTATAGTTCTTCTTGGGAACCCGTATCTCGCTGCGGCTTTGTACGTGCTTCCTTTGAACTGCCCGAACTGTTGAAAGGCAGGAGGATAATAAGGCCTAAAAAATGTTTCGGCCCATAGAGGGTAATAAGGCCTATCAGTAATTTTTGTAGGCCTTACTACCCACCCGGCAGGTATGTCAAACAAAACAAGATAATTAAAAAATGGGATTACAATACGCTATTTGCACGTTTAGCACAGTGTGAGAGATAATTAAAAAGGTAAATGAGTGCAAATACCCGTTGATTAGCGTAATATTTCAAAAAATGCTTACATTTCTTTCAGGACAATATTTGCTAACCGTGCCACGTGGCCACCTTTCACAGCGAATGACGCGACAGCGACACTGGCGGCTCGGAGCTATCCAGCGAGCCAGTTCAAACTTGTAGTTCTTTAATAGGCCACTAGGTGTCACCTGCCAAGGCCACGGACCCGAGGGCATGATTTTAACGTGTTTTTGGTAACTTAGGCCTTAATACCCGACAGGCCTTATTACCTGCCGGTACCTTATAACCCTTTAACGGGCAAGACTCGAAAAAATCCTGGATCAAGCCTCAACGCCATTGTATTCGAAAAACTACGAAAAATTCTATACAATAAAAAAATACAAAAAGCGCTATAGGGTGGTAATTTTTGAGACCGGTGCCCTATGAAGGGATAAACGAATGGTCATTGTCACTTCAATCCCTTAGTCGATCCTTACGACCCTACGGGAAGAGTTAGGGTGGCCACAAATGTCATGTATTCGTACTGCTGTTACCACGCGGCCAAGGTTGACGTAAAATTTTGTCATGTTGTTATGACATACTAACATGTCATAACATGACAAAATTTTACTTTATGAATCCAGTGACAAATAAATCGAGTGAAGAAAAAACTATGAATGAAAACCGTGTTGGTATGAAGTCACACTACATGGCGTGTCTCGACTGATTTGCAATTCAGAAAAGGGGTATACTGACGTTCCGAATGGTAATCTGATCGCGTTGCATTGCAATGGTTTAAAGCATGCCCTTTGTCTCGATATACCCAAGATGGAATTTATTCGTAGATTCGTATTTTATTAGGTACGGGGCACTTTTGTAACTTACCTATCTCGAAAATCGCTCAGAGGTTCTAGGATTCAATTTTTAAGCTTTTATTTCATTTCAGCTGTCCTAATCTTTCGCCGCGTGGTGATGGTACCCTTTTTTACGTTGGGAAAATGCTTTTACGCATCCTGTCGTGAGACAGGTATGAGGGACTATGAAGCATTGACCTCCACTACCGTATAAAAACCCAACGAGTGCCATCTCCGCTTTTGACGGGGTGACGCAGGATCGCTATGAGCATTCTAATACTGGGTCACTCCAGCGGGCAACCGAGCTGCAGACCCAATCGGAAACCAAAGAGTTAGTGGCCCCAGTCCGTGGTGATGGTACATAGTTAGAATATTTTTGTCAACCAACTCTTCCTGTGGGTGTCGCAAGACTCAACTAAGGGATTCCAGGGTCACTGAATACTTATTTATAGAAGATTGCTGATGGGCAGCAGCGTCATCATAATGGATACACTACTGCGATCGCCAACCCGCTTGCCCAGCGTGGACAGCGTGATATGGGCATTTAACTCCTAATGCGTCTATGACGCGTATTTAATAGGATAGTCCTACGTGCAACAGTGGACTGAGAGAGATTGATGATGTAATAATGCGAGATAGACCCAAAGAAGGAAGAAAAGCGATTAAAACAAGTAAAAATTTTACAGAAACTAGAAAGCCTTGAAAGCAGGAACCGGAACCGTTATTTTCTCCATAAAAAATAACGGTTCTTTTTTCGTTCTTTTTCGTTCTTCGGTAATATAAATTGTAAGTTAATGGAGTAATTTAAAAATATCATATTGTATATTACATAAAATATTGAGCGGTACATAAAGAGTATATAAAACATTTAAAAATAATTATATTGGCTATTTAGAGGTTTTTGTAAAATACCGGTTCCAGTCGCTGCTTGAAAGAATAACTCGTTAAAAAGTAACTTTTACGAAACTACAAAGAAAAGGCGATCAAACATCTTTTGTTCAATAACTGTGTACATACGTTTTTAATAACATTTCCTTATGAAGATACATAACAATTAACCCGTTTTGCTTTAACGAGTTAACATAACTCTCTTATTAGTTCAGGTCTTTGAAGTCGTTCCTGGATTGTTTTAGTGTCCGTTTACACAGGGTTACAGACCAATGAGTTAGACTGGTGTTAACCCGCTTGCTTGTTTATACTTTATTAGCTTTTGCAGTTTCTAGACTCGTTATTTCAGCGTCGTGTGGTGACGGCAGGAAGAATTTCATACATTTGTTACCACCCCAACTCTTCCCATGGGTGTCGTAAACGTCGACTAAGGGATTGAAGTGTCACTGTCCATTTATTTATCGATGATGGTGTGTCCATCTTGCAGCGTCATAATTAGTGGACAACTGCGATCGCCAATCCGCTTGCCCAGCGCGGCGATTATGGGCATTTACCCCCTATTGCGTTCATACGAATAGGCAATAGTAGAGGCCTTTGTCCAGCAATGGACTGATATAGGCTGATGATATGTGTATGTATTTCAACACGAACTACTTCCCTATATCAATTTCTACCCTAATTTTATACTCTCATGGATACGAGGTTAGATTCGAAAAAAACTGTAACTTACTTTTTGGGTTTGTTCCTACAGCGTTCCTTGGGATTTCGCTGAGAGTCGTTGCTGTCTTTGACAGGATTTCCTCCTAATTTCAATAAACTGTTTAATACACACAGACAGACATGCCTCTCCTATTAGCTATACGTATGCATGCATTAGGAGGTAACGCGTATTAAACGCTGGGCCAACGGGTTGGCGATCGCAGTAGTTTGTCCACTATGATGACGCTGCTGCCTATCATCAATCATCAATAAATTAATGGTCATTGACACTTCAATCCCCTGTAAGTATTAGTCTAACTCTAATGCCAGGGAATGAGGCAGATTACTGCCAACTGACATTCGACATTCGACCCAGAAGGAAAGAATGAGATTATAGTGGTTTGGTGGGATTATAGTTGGGCACGATTTTTCCTCCGTCGACAAGCCACGGACTCGTACCTAAACATAAAACTCAAACTATCTCCTTAATATATTTAATCTTAACAGCAATTTTTGATTCCTCAAGATACTTTTAACCCGCTTCACACTTCATAGTCTTAACGTTGATTGCGGGCGTAAAAATAATAAAATTAGGACAAATTAAATACAAAAATACTTTAACTCTCTTCATAAATTGGTTTGCAACATTCCCAATTTCTCAGTTTACATTACCCATCAAACTTTCTGCAATCTCAATATAGGTTAATTCGTCTAACACAAACTCTCATAGATACATCGCAGAGAAGCCAGACCAAACAAACAGAAAAATAGCATCATGGCCTGAAATAGATGCGTTTCAGATCTAGGACATATTACCACAGACACAGATACATACCTACGAGTATAACCTAGACGGCGCGTCGAACGTAGCCCAATTTGATTGGACATTGAAAAATCAACACGACCTTTCTTCGAGGTGTCAATATACAGGGTGTAAAGTATTTGATACGGGATACATTTAAATAACTTTTACTTATAATTGGAGCAACAAAATTATCCATACAAAATAATTCGGCGCGCAATGAGCAACACACTCAAGTTAAACGCTCGTTGACAGCTAATTTCAAAAGCAGATGACATAACTGCCATATCTCCACTTACACCGTTTTAGTTCGGATGACACGCCAGGCGTGTCATGAATGTTTTTAACGAATGGCGTATGACACGATAGGCGTTTCATCATATTCTATGGCGTAAGGCACGCTGGACGTATCATGAAAAAATAGTTCGCCGCCATAGATAAACAGTTTTTGAAAGTGGAACACGCAACGAATCGGTTAAAGTTATTAACATAAAAACGAGATGCACATAGTTTTTTGTTCCTACTGTTTCTGCCAAATTTAATTGCAGTACGGCACAAATCTTTTACCTACTACTATAATTAATTTACTATGTCTAGGCCCGACGATGTTGATCGTGGTTCGTGGTAGCCCTCCAGCTCTGGCAGATGTTCTTGAGCCTACTGGTATTATTAGAGATGATGGTAAGATACCTGATGGTGTGTCTTTGGTTCCTTGGAGCTTGGGACGGATGTTGGTATGGGATGCTACTTGCGTAGACACCCTGGCAATGGCACCGTCCCATCTTCAACGAACTACGTTTAAGGCAGCCGCTGCGGCTGAAAATGCCGAATTTTTAAAACGTAATAAATATAAGGGCCTCGGCAAAGAGTACGATTTTGTACCGTTTGGTGTAGAAACTTTAGATTCTTGGGGCCCCAGCGCACGCAAATTGTTTGCTGAGATCGTGAAACGTCTGGTTGATGTAACTAAAGACCGAAGAGCTGGCGACTTCCTCGCACAACACATCAGTATTGCGATACAACGAGGAAATGCCGCCAGCATCCTCGGTACAATGCCACAAGGGCCAATCTTAGATATAGGTTAGGTTAAGTAGATTAGTTAGATTTAATCTATATGTACATAAATTGTAGTTTTGAAAATAAATAAAAAAAAAAAAGTTGAGATAGAAACATCATTTAGTTGAAAAGATTGTTTTGCATGCATTTGTTTCTGCCGTGTAGGTAGCCCGAATTTCCATGTCATCGTCATCATTAACAGCCAATACACGACCACTGCTGGAGACGACCTCCTCCAGAACGTGCCATAAGAATGAATCAAATCAGTTGAGTTTTTATCAGCTTTTTATAACAATTTCTATAAGAAGGGTCCACGAAAAAAAAGTTAAAAGTAAGATGGTTTTCCTTCTATAATTTGAATTGACTAGACATGTTCTTTCCGTGGATCCTTTTTGTACTTATGTGCGTTAAGGAGGTCTTATACAAATGAAAATGTCAGGATTCACTGACTCTATCATGATTGTTGGCACATAGTAGATTTACGCGTTCTACTTAAATATGTCTGTGTATATTAAAGATTCCGTAATAAGATAACTGTTTTTAAACATCCGATGGATGTGGAGTGAGTTTCAGCAGCCAATTTTTCAGTTTCAAAATGTATTTTGGTAAGTGGGGCGTCATAAACATACAGGGATGTTGTTTCTTCATAACGAGCATTTGCCTCGAGCTCCGGCCACCAGTCTTAGTACCTAAACATAATTATAATAGGTTCAAAAATAGTTCGAAACGTACCATTGCTCGACACCTTAATAGTGCCCAATAGATGACGTCCATCTATTATAAGTGATGGATGATAAGTGCTATAGGTAGCTTTTGGGTTCGTGACGAGCATTCCATTTACCTTAGTTGGACCGTACCCATCATCAGGATGCCGTATTTTAGCAGAATTTTATTTTACCGATTACCACTTGCCAAACAACTTTTCGCAGATAAATCAGATGATTCACTTGGCATACCAACATAGATCTATCAAATTCTTATTTGCCAACTTTCATTTGGGCGAATTTTGACTTGCCCCCAAGTTAGGTTAGGTTGAAGTAAGATAAATAAAATTCTGCGATATGTTGGGAGATGAAAGCGGTATTCGGCAAATTGAAATTCGGCGATAAATTAGAGAACCGTAAATATCGCGGCGGTAACTCATGGTAGGGTAGGCCTACTACCGCGAAAATCGAAATTCGTAAATTTCGAGGATTTTTCTCTGTCACTCAAACGAAGGCGTCATTAGAGTGAGAGAGACAAATCCTCGAAATTTACGAATTTCGTCGCGTTAGGGCCGCTGATTAAATATGACTATGTACAATCGAAGACAGGTAACCGTACCATGACTTGGATAGCAAAGGATACGTTAAGGCGCGTGTAGACCAAAAGAGCATCCGCTGTTCTATCCCCCACTCTACGAAATCAACGAATCACGTTTCGCGTAATGATCGAATTTCGTAGAGTAGGGGGATAGAACAGCGAATGCTCTTTTGGTCTGCACGCACCTTTAGGTACCGTTTTACTCGATACGTAATTGTATTCTATCCCATTCGCTCTGACGTATTGGAGCGAGCGCGATGGCTTGCTTTAGGTATTTACGTATCGAGTAAAACCTAACGTTACCGATACTTGCAACGTCATGGCACGGGTATTGATTAAATATGATTATGTACAGTCGAAGACAGGGACTTGATCCCTGTGCATTCAGACTTGTATGCCCCCTGCATAGGTAGGTAATTCTGTACTCGACTGTACGTAGATACATAAGCGGTGGCGCTAACTAAATTATATAATTCGAATCAGGAACTGTCACACTTGGCTACAAGTAGCCAAGCAATCCACGTCAACCCACATTTCTAATTAGGGTTCTCTGAGATTTGTGGCGTGCACTCTAATTCAGTTATAGAAATATAAGCCGGTTCGCAGAAGCTAGGACATGGTAGGAATATCGTAGTTGCTATTTAACTGTGATTTATTTGACGTGACGCGTGGAAAGTTAATCCATTCAAAAAGGTGAAACGATTTTTTCAGTAAGTACCAACAGATGGTGCTTTTTTCCGCGCTAGTGTGAGAAGTGGTTCATTTTTTGTCAGATCGAAACTTCAGAGGGCCATCTGTACTGAAAAACGCCGTGCGATATACGTGCGAAAAGGAAATTCGTAACTCGTGTCGATTTTAAGCACTCCCTTCGGGCGTGTTTTAATTTATCACCACTCGTTTCGAACTTCATTTCTTACAAACACACATTTAAATAATTTAACAAGCTAGAGCGGCTACCCAGTTGTCGTAAAATTTTAAAACATGACATTAACATAGTTATTATTTTTACCGACGCTTACTCATCGCAAGTTCTTTCTAGTTTATTGCTCTCGTATTTCAGCCGCAAATGTGTTACAAATATAAACATGCTACAATTTCTAACCTAAATATTATCAAAGTGTTTCTCGTCTTAATCTCAGTGTCCTCTACAAAACAAATGGACTCGTTATCGACCCGTTATAGACCATTAATGTCAACACAAGAATGAAATGGAAAAAGTTATTTTCTTTTTCGACAAAACACAGAAAAAGCGAAAGGAGAATTTCGGCTGGAAAGTCTGACGATTGAAAGAAGAATTGTAAACATTACGAGTAGTTATGTGAAATCCGGGACTCTCATTCAGGATTCGACATAAGCCTCTCTTGTTTATACCTATACAGCAGTCACGTCCAAAATGTACCTAATATTATATGTGATGCTCTCAATAAGTATATAAGTGATGCTCTCAGGGCAAAGGGGCCACTTTGTCGATGTTGCTTATGGTTTTAAGTTCGTAAGCGCGTATACAAATGAGTTACTTATTTTATTATAAGTACAACGCCGCGAGACGTAAGCGCCATCGACAATGTGGGTCCTTTCCCCTGAGAACATCACAAATATGTATTAGAAAACATATCCAACACTTATAATTATGGTGAAATAGGCTACGATCCCTGTAGATATGTATTTGTAAAGCAGATAATCAAAAAATACATGTATCCTTTAACGTGTGCTCAAGCAGTTCTCAGAAACTACCAACAAAATCTAGGAATGCATCATTTTATCATATAATATTTAGGAAAACTTACGCTTATCTAAGCGTTGAAGCTTCGTGTTTCATTTTTGGAAACTTCCAGAAGTAAGTACCTATCTACTTACCTCTGGAAGTTGTGGTCTGGTGGAACCACGCAAATAGTTAAGAGATATTTTTTATTTTTATTTTTTTTATTTTTATGTTGGCACAACAAAGTGGCTCCACTCCACCTGATCGTAAGTGAAAAGTAGAGCCCAAATCGCGGCGGCAACGAACAGGAGACAATCAGTAACCTGTTAGTTGCCACCGCCTTGCTGGCCCGCTAGATGCTTCTTCACGCTTCGTTTAAAGGGTCCCAACTTATAGGTATATCTAGCTGCATTGTGATAATCTCTAGTTATCTTTGTTGAATACGACATGATATCACGCCATTTTAAAATATTTTACGCAAATTAAGTATATTGTTATTCTACTTTTTATTATAATGAATGAAAGCTATTCGAATATTAATTCGAATATCTCAAAAAATAAACTAAATATTCGAATACCTGAAAGTTTCGAATAAATGCTAACTCTATTTGTGAACCAGTGGCTTATGATAGTCTCGTTTTATCGATTTATCGTGCTACGCGTCACTTTCACCCTTACTTGTTAGAACGTGACAGAAACCCCGACAAACGATTAGGCGCAGTACCACCATAAGCCTACCTACAGGCCCTAATTATCACACTACTGAAACATCTCAAATTAACCATCCATTTTAGTTATTTCTGAGATCATCAAGCACTCAATATTCTCAAGATAAAATCGGTCTCACACCCACAAGGGCTCACTCACCGTCTAAATCGGAATGGGGCACTTTCTGTTGACACAAGTGAAAAACATGCCATCTGATCTGTTCCGAGAATGAATTAGGAATTTTGGAAGGGCGATACCCGTTCCAAAATAAACCAAAGTTTACATTCTGTATGTATGGCTTCCGTATTAAATAAGGATGCATATGGTGATGATGATTTCAGTTATTATTAATATTATTGAATTACGTATCCGCTGTAAAGCTGTAAATACCTACTGTAATAATTTATCGTTAAACGATCTGCAAACAGTGCATAAAGGTGTAAGTGTGCAATATTATTAATTAGAAACTATAGGTTAAATTATTATATTATGGGAAAACATTAAATAAATATGCACTTTTGGTCAAAAAATACTGGTCGGGTACCCTTTTTCATAGAAAATACTGTTTGCAATATTTTCAATGAAAAATTATACCTGTCCCGTATTAACTCCTCGCAATCACTCGCTCGTAATTACGAGTATGTAGGTCAAATATTTACATTTTTTTTTAAATTATTTCTCTAAGAAACTAGTGTCTAAAATAATAGGTTTAATGACTGAACAAATGCATTGCATCCTAATGTTAGTATTTTGACATGTGATTACCTTTTAAGTAGGTATGTTATTATCAAGTGTCTCTACACCATTTCATTTAGTGTGTATGAAAAAGCAAAAATTTTTTTTTCTAATTTAATAAAAGTCGATATACCAGGCAACTTAATTCATTCATCATCATCATCATCAGCCTATGATAGTCCACTGGTGGACGTAAGCCTCTCTTATTAACTATGCGTATAAACGCTTTAGGAGGAAAATACCCATAATCGCCACGTTGGGCAAGCGGATTGGCGATCGCAGTAATGTGTCCACTATGATGACGCTGCTGCCCATTTTTTTTTTTTTTTTTTTGACGGAGTGGTAATGCCTTTACGCACCGTCCCCCCAAGATACGGGAATATGGGGGGGTGTGTGGGGCTCGCATTCCCGGGCCCTTCTCATAGCGAGAAGGGGGGGAGATGCCCTACCCACTAATTCCACTCCGGCGTTCAATCCTCGAGGCCGTTAACGAGGATGCCATGGGGTCGCAGAGCATTTCACCATGACACCCTCCGGCGGTCCCGGTTAGGACCGGAACACCCACACAAGGGAGGGGGAGGTCAGAACGCTTCAAATCAAAATCAAAATCAAAATCAAAATCAGTTTATTGCATGGTCATGAGTTACATAAACGGTGTTAGTTAATATTTTCAGGGTATAGCACAGCATGTCCTGCCCAGAGGCGTACAATATATTTAAATTATATAACCTAAATTAAAATTAAAATGTCATACTTTATATTATATAATATCACATCACATCAAAATCAAAAGTCATTAAGTTAATATGTATAATTGTTCTAGGTAAAAAATTAGTAAAATAAATTGTTCTAAGTAGATGTAAATAGTACATTTTTTCTTACATATCTAAGTAATCACTTATACTGTAAATACATTTGTTGACTAACCAATTAAAAAGCTTTCTTTTAAAATCTTGACTAGACAATTGTTTAAGTTCGATTGGTAATTTATTATATATTTTTGCACTCATGCACATAACATTCTTAGAGACAAACGCTGACTTCGAATTCGGTCCAACTACATCATGACCAAGTTTCTGTTGAAGTCTTGCTCTTGGATTCCTACCTCTATACATACTCATATTATTTTTTACAAAAATACATAGTTCGTATATATACAGAGCAGGAAAAGTGAGTATCTTTTTGTCAGCAAAGAATGGTCTGCACGAGTCAGTTTGTTGTAGACCATATATAGCCCGGAGACATCTTTTTTGTAGTCTAAATATTTCATCTCTATTGGTCACATTACCCCATAATATTACTCCGTAGCGAAGATTGGACATGACATACGAATGAAAGGCTAGAAGAGCGGTACTTTCTGACGAGACTTCCCTAAGTCGTCTCAATGTGTATGCATATCTGCTCAACTTTGTCATTAGATGTTCCGAGTGGTACAGCCAATTACAATGGGAATCTATCATTATACCCAAGAATTTAATTGATTCTACGCTCTCCAATTGCAGGCCTTGATATTTTATTTTAATTTCTGTTGGGTTTGCTTGAGGAGCATAGAATTCCATAAACTTAGTCTTTCCTACGTTAACCTGAAGGTGATTATTTTCTAGCCATTCGTTAACATCATGAAAGGCTCTATTGGCGTCCTCTTCAAATTGCTCAATATTGCCTGACTGATCGCCTTTTATCACTATTGAGCAGTCATCCGCAAAAAGAAGTATTTTATGTTTGGATACATTTGGTAAATCATTGATATATAATAAAAATAGCAATGGGCCCAACAAACTGCCTTGCGGTACTCCCACTTTGACACATCTGTATTCTGATCTGTATGTGTTAAAAGTTTTTGTATTTTCTGAGTAAGCTGATATTTCAGTACACTGTTGTCGTCCTAAAAGATAAGATCTAAGCCATTCGTAACAGTTGCCTCTAATGCCATAATGGTATAATTTATGTAGCAATCTCTCATGGCATACTCTGTCAAATGCTTTTGACATGTCCATGAATACACCTACACATGGGAGTTTGTCATCCCTACTTTGTGTTACAATTTTCATTAGTTCACAAATAGCTAGAGTAGTCGACCTTTTTTGCCTAAATCCAAATTGAGCATTTGAGAGTACGGAATGCATGTCCAAGTAGTGGATTAGCCTATTATAAATTATCCTTTCGAAGAGTTTAGAGAAGATCGGAATGAGGGCTATTGGCCGATAATTGTTCATTTCTGTCTTTATGCCTTTTTTAAATATTGGTTTTATTATTATATATTTTAGCTTGTCTGGAAAATATCCGTTTGCTAAAGATAGGTTAATAATGTGAAGGAGAGGGTACACAAATAAATCAGCATTATCTTTGACAATAGATGTTGGTATTCCGTCATACCCCACAGATTTTGTATTCTTCAAGTTTTTGATTATGCTTACAATCTCTATTGGACATGCAGGTTTCAAAAATATACTAGATTCTAGAGAAGGATCCATATTATTATTAGATACATTACAAGTATTTGTACTGCTCAATTCATATGTGAACTTATTATTAAATGAGTTCGAAATTTCTTGAGGACATGTCAGAATTTTTGTATCCTCAATGATTTTGCCAATACAACTTGGAATACGTGCACTTTCAGTATTCTCCTTGATAACATCCCATGTTGCTTTAACCAGATTGTTGCTTTTTTTAACGTATGTATCATTTGATATTTTACGTGATACTAATATGCATTTTTTAAGGGAGTTTGCGTATGTTTTGTAATTATTTTTATGTTTCTGGTTGGGATAATGTATGTACTTTTGATATAGAATTCTCTTTCCTTTAGAAGATACTCTGATACCTTTAGTAATCCACTTTATTTTCTCAGTATTATTAATTTTTATTTTAACGATAGGAAAACACAGTTCAAAGAATAATACTACAAGGTCGTGGAACTCGGAATATGCTTCATTTGCATTGTCTGCTTGAAATGTTTTGCAAAAACTTAAACAACTAATGCATTCTCTAAATTTATCTCTGTTGTATTTGCACATATCCCGTTTCCATATATACCAAAATTTTAGTTTATTGGTTTTATTGGTAGGTATAGCAATCGTTTGGGCAGTATGATCTGATAGCTGTAGGTCATGGATAGCAATTGTTTTTTTGTCTTTAAAATTTATTGCCATGTTATCAATGCAAGTACTAGTTGTATTGGTTATCCTGGTAGGCTTATCAAATTGTAGCTTAAAGTTATATTGTGACAATAACGATTCAAATTTGTTATTTAAGGAGTTTTTGGCCTGGCGGTTGATATTGAAGTCTCCGCATAAAACTATTTTCTTATTTCTCATTTTAGACAGCTTAGATAACATTAAGTCTATTTTATCAAAAAATATAGATGTGTCAGAATTAGGAGTTCTATATATACATATCACGATAATATTTAACTGACTTAATATTAGACCACAACACTCAAAATGAAGCTCGGTGCTTAGATCAGATACCCAATTTAGGACTTCATGTCTTAGGCCGTTTCGCAGTAATATGCATGCACCACCGCGACGAGAATATATTCTGGAATAACTAGCAGCCAACCTATAGCCTTTTATCACCAGATTTTCCATATCATCCCTTTTTATAAAATGTTCGGTCAGGCAGACCACATCGATACATTCACGTCTCATTGAGAATTCGTCAAGTGCTATTGCCAAGGTATCAACCTTATTTAGTAAACCAGCAATATTTTGATGCAAAAGAATAATATTTTTATTAGAGGCGAAATAAATCGGATTGCAGATTGCCTATGCCATTATTATCTCTACTTATGAACCGTTCACTTTTTTTACAAAGTACTTTGAAGTAATTCGTTATTTTATTAACCGGTTTTCTACTTGTTGGAGTACAGTAATCATACTCATAGTTATGTTCATTCGCATTACTATTATTATTTATTAATACTTCTTTGATATCCTGGAATATTTTTTTCATGCCAACATTGTTCACACGTCCATTCACTACAGAAAACATATAATAATCATAAGAAAGATTCCTATTGCTATCAATAATATACACATGCTCATATTGGGACAAAGATTGGTATAGTTTTTCATTAAAACATTCAACACGTCGATTATATAGAAAAGAGTAGTTACCACAGTTAAAGGTTGGGAGACATAGTATTATATTGGTATGAATATATTTACGAATAGTATTACTGATCGTTGCAATTAAATTGTCATAATTTTGTGACTCACTAAAGTCATCTTCACCTAAAAATATTACACAATAATCAGAGTTACATAAGTGCGTCAGCTTATTTTCTACATTATTCATTATGTATGTAATCCCTGCATTAGGATATAAATAGTGACAAATTTCAAAGTCATTACCTAGAACAGCGTTTGAAATTGCAAGCATGTTATTGTTTTTATTACAGCTTATCAAACAAATTTTATTTTTCTTATATTCTAAGTCCTTGGAGGTAGAGTTTGTCATAATGTTATTGGTAGTTCTGTGTTTGTGATGCATGAAGGAAGGTGTCAAAGGCAGCGTTGCTGGCTGATCACGGTCTTCCATGTTGTCGGACGACGGCAGGGGTTGATCGTTTGTTGCTACAGAATTTATTATAGCCTCCTGGATCCTAGGTGCTGGTTGTTTTATATTTTTGTTCGATTTAAGAGGAGTTGAAATACGTGGTACATTTCCCTTCATTATTTTATTATAAAAGTCAATTTTCTTCCGCTGGTCTTCCAATGACTTTTTGAGACTTGTGATCTCAGAATTAAGTCTATCGATCTCCTCATGTGAGCTGGCCAGTTGAGCAGATAAACTACTAATCTCATGCTTCATA
This sequence comes from Thaumatotibia leucotreta, assembly GCA_025490895.1. Classification (NCBI taxonomy): domain Eukaryota; kingdom Metazoa; phylum Arthropoda; class Insecta; order Lepidoptera; family Tortricidae; genus Thaumatotibia; species Thaumatotibia leucotreta. Next base: position 38,093 of record JALPQI010001851.1, read on the forward strand.
TCGGCCATCTTTACGGAATCAATTATAGATATATTTGGCAGGCTGCGGTGTGTGTCACCATCTGGTACTGAGTTATAGGCGTCGGGCTCAGTTTCGGAGAGGTCCAGTTCTTCGTCAGAAGATGGCGGTACCTGCCCTGGTTTATGTTTACGTCGTGTTATGTTGTCTTGTTCTGGAGATTTTATGACCAAGCATTGATTTATGCTGGTATTTGCTCCATTTGAGCTTTCCTTTTGCACCGGATGCGGTTGAGAAGTGTTCTTTTGGAATGATTCTTTGGTGTGCTGATTGCTATTTAAAGCATTAGTACATACAATCTTACTGGTAACTGGCGTAGTGTCCGCCTTCTGTAGTGATTTTGCTGGCCTACATTTAATGCAGGTCCAAGATGTCTTTCGCTCTTTGCTCATTAAGTTGTATAGTTTTTCGTACTTGGCACAGCTTAGATCATAAGGTTGTTTACAATCTGAGCAAACAAGGTAATGTCTACCAACTATTTTCTTCGAGCACTTAATACAAATCGGATTGGAGCCCATTGTTATTTGTATATGTATATTATCCTCACGTGTAGCATCAAAATCCCCGATCAATGTTAATCAATTAAGTAAGCAGCTTAACACCCAGTTAAAAAAAAAACAAAAAAAAATAAAAATAGTCAAATAAAATAAAACAATAAAAAAATCAAGAATTATAAAGAATCAAAAGTAATTCGTTAATTCGATTGCCAAAACAAAAATAAAAAACTAAAATATTTTGACGATCTGCTGGAATCGAACCCAGGCTCGCCGTTTAACAGGCACCACAAATTTCTCACTGCCACGGTCGCTTTAGTGTCTTAGGTGAAATTACTTGTTGGGTTCAGCCTAGTAGTGGTTCTTTCGCAATCGGGGCGGTTCGGTAATCTTCGGAACAGGATAAATGACAGCGGCAGTGCAAGCTCCAACAACTTGCCGTGGGTTCAAAGTTCAAATCACTTTAAATTGTTCAAACGGTCACTGTATTATTGTTTTATCACTATTTCTTGACAAATGAATAGTTATAATTAATCGGGTCACAAAATATAGTTTTGAAAACACATTTCAGTTCCTGTCCAGTGTCACTATTCCATAGATTTTCTTGTAATTACGTCGATGACTTAGCCACTATTGTCTTGTCGCATTTCCACACTTAAAAGTCACATTTCATGAAGATAACATTTCAACCATCGGCACTTATAGTCTTCCACATATTTATCCACTTATAAGTCGCTTTTATTTAGATAAAGTATTTTAATCACTCATATAACACAGAGCTTATTGTTGACGTGACGCGAGCGCCATCTTGACCTTTCCCCTCCGACAACGTGGTGGGGCCGTGCAATGCGGGTCCCGTACCCGCTGGCCACACTAGGGGTCGATGCGGACAAATGCTCTCCGCCTCCGACCCTGCCGCCTGCGTCGACAAGGCGGCGCGTCAGCAGCTGCTTCGCGCGCCCTCTCCGCCGCCTCCTTTCCTTTCACAAAAGGAGGCCACCGCCGCCCAGTTTCTCTCACTGCTCAGCATCGATGCCACGATGGTGTTCAGCGAGAGATCCACTACACCTGTCACGGCTACGAGAGCCGCCCTCTGCACATCCCAGCGGCTGCACACTTCCAGCGTGTGCTGGGCCGTGTCATCCGCCGCTCCACACTCCAAGCATTCGGGGCCAGGCTCCCTTCCGATCATTTTCAAATAGTGTCCGAAGCACCCGTGTCCAGACATTATTTGTGTGAGCCTGAATGTTAGGGCTCCTTTCTTCCTATCCATCCATTCATTCAGCTTTGGAAGAATAGCCCCTATGGTTCTCACGCCATAGCGGCTATGTTCCAAAGCGTCACTCCATTGTTGGCGCAAGACGCTGCTGCCCATCATCAATCTTATATCAAATAATGGCCAGTGACACTTCAATCCCTTAGTCGACTCTTACGACACCCGCAGGAGTTGGGGACTTAATTAATTATTGCGAACCAAATCAATATTTTTCCCAATTTATTTTAATGTCCCAAGTAACCAGTCCAATTTGACGCATATCAAAAAGAACATCCTGTAAATTTCATTATACAGAACCGAACTACTTATCTAACTGAAAACATCCGCTTCCCAAAGTTCCTTAGCAACAAGTTGCCTAAATATCAATGAAACTAATCTAGTGCACCGATTACTATTAGCCGCGATTTACAGTTGAACTCATTAGGTGTATTTCTAGGTAGCACTTGCGTTCATTCATAACACCCCGTCAGTCCTGCCTAGGGTTGCCAACCTAAGGACACAGAAACACATATTATATATATATATTTTTTATTTGATATGGGCTTACACATGGCCTAGCCGAGGGCAGAAACGCGGCCTACGACGGATAGAGTTTGCCCAGAAGGTGCCTATTCACCCTTGACTTGAAGGTTGACGGGTTATGGGTCATTCTCATAGGGCACGTTTTTTGGGCGTCGGGTAGAATAACTTTGTATTCTTGCATATATATGGCGTAAAAAAAATGTTGGAGGGTAGTTTTCGTTTTATTCTACCTGTAGCAGTTGTAATTTCGAAGATAATCTCTTGAGAACTAGTAATAAAAAAATATATAAGCCTACTTTTATCACGCTCCATCAAGCGTACAGACACCAAAATTTGGGACAAACCCCTTTGCAACTCGGGAACCACTACTATTACCTAACACAGGGTATTGTTTTATTATAGTCAATTAAACAAATTAACATTTTGTTAAGTTGATTGTTATTTCAACTGCTTGTATAAAGAAATATGATTTTTTCTCCGCGCGTACGAATTTATGACTAAACTCCGTCATTGGAAGCAAAACAAAATTTCACATCACTATTTGCAATTTTACGCACATCACTATTGCATTGAGCGAGCCAGTTCAGTCTTGTCTGTGACACGTTGGACGACGGAGGTGCGTCTGGCGACGCTGGGCGATTTTACAAACGTAAGTATCTAATCTCCGTTTTTTGTCACTTGCATTTTCTCAACTCCGTTTAGTCATTTATTTTTCTATTGGTGTGATTGATCGTTCTACTATTTAAGTATAATGAATTGAACTGTATTACCTGTTAAATGCGTGTAATGTCGTTGTTCTAAATAAGATAATTAATGAAATAAAAATAAAAAATAGCTTTCTCCCTAGGCTCCGTCAAATAAACTCCGTCAAATATTTAGACGGAGTTGAAAAATTTTTTGGATTTTGATGAGATTTGAAGGTTTATATGTAGATATAGTACCCGTGCGAAGCCGAGGCAGATCGCTAGTATTAAACTATATAAATTCTCATTCAGGTTTAAGAGCACTGTATCCATCAACTCCATATCATATTTCTAAACTCCTTATAAAAATATATCAACTCCGTCCCAATATTCTCAACTCCGTCTTGGTGAAAAAAACAATGGCTTATAAAACGTGAACTAATAGATATATATGAGGGACAAAAGTATACATATGATCTAAATAACTCAATGATTCGTATTTTATAGATAATACAGCAGTAAACATACTGTACAAAATCAAGACGGAGTTGAGGCTGAGAACGCCTAATTCTGAGAATGACCCTTATATAAACTCGGAACATAATTATGTCGTGAATGAATTGCGGGAGTTGGCTTTAAAATGCGGGACTCCATCACGCATGAAAGAGTGTATTACTTAACTGTTGAAAAACATAAAGTTAGACAACTTTGACTCATTTATTACAAATTAGCATAAGTAGAGTTTTATGATATTACCATTATAAAAGAAAGCTCATTTCAGATCGGTTCAATTTAGGTGCTCCCAATGCACCCATTGCATTCATATTAATAAGTATGTCAGCCTCCGTAGCCTAGTTGGTAGTGACCCTGCCTACGAAGCTGGAGGTTCCGGGTTCGAATCCCGGCGAGGGCATTATTTGTGTATTTATTTATCCCAAATATTTGTTCCTTGGTCATGGCTGTCTATGTATTTAAGTATCTATATGTATCTATCTATTATATATATCGTCGCCTGGTACCCACATCACAAGCCTTAATTGAGCTTACCGTGGGACTAGGTTGATTTGTGTAAGATGTCCCAAGATATTTATTTATTTATTATTATTATTATTATTTATATGGTGCTCGCGGGCTATAGTCCCGGTATATTCAAATTAACATTGACGCAATGTCAAATTACTCTCATTTCGAACCTTCTGCGCGCGCGGACACTTTTTTTGAGGCCCCAGAAACGTGTCATACTTACGTGTCGTGTTGATATGCGGGACGGTTGACAGCCCTAGTCCTGCCCGTGCACGCTATATTTATTTCTTGTTACTAATTGGCTTGTTAGACAAGGAAGTAGGAATTATCAAGGATTATTTCTGGCTATCGGTGTTTGAAATAAAGATTCGAAGGAAAGACTGGGAGAGTAACGCGTAGAGACGCGTCGTTTCTGGTAAAATTTTTAATCATGTAATGTTTCTATGTTATTTATTTGTTCTACAAAATATCACATCTACTAGGCACCATATGTTTGGAACTTTGGATCAAGTAAAGGACTCATCTTCCTCAAAACTTTACGATGGCGTACGGGCCTCCATGGATAGAAAATGCTGTAGGCAGTTGACCTACAGTTGCATTTAAGCCAAACGAGCATTCGCTCATTCTATCCCCCACTCTACGAAATTCGTTCGTTACACAAAACGTGATTCGTCGAAATTCATTGATTTTGTAGAGTGGGGGAAATGAGTGAATGCTCGTTTGGTCTAAATGCACCTTACCACGAACTCCGAAGTTCGCAAATTTCGAGGATTTGTCTCTGTCACACCAATGAAGGCGTCACATCATAGTGGGCATGGGCACAGTAGTACTGCGATCGCCAACCCCCCTGCCCAGCGTGGCGTTTATGGCCATTTACCTCCTAATGCTTTCACACCCATGGATATTTGGAGAGGCCTTTGTCTAATAATGTGTTGTTTAGATGCACAGCAGCTCTTCATAAGGTGTTAGTGTCCAAGATCATGCACCGGAGGACCAAGATTCGCATTTACAAGACTGTCATTAGACCGATATTAATGTATGGATGCGAAGCGTGGACGCTCACCTTGAAAGAAGAGAACAAACTCCTTGTTGCAGAGAGAAAAATCTTCCGCAAAATTCTCGGACCTCTGCATGGCTTCGCTGGCTCGGACATGTGTTTAGGATGCCAGTTGACAGGGCAGTGAAACAAGCCTTCCTAGGAAGACCCAGTGGACGCAGACCGGTTGGTAGACCAAGATACCGCTGGAAAGACGAGGTGGAGAAGGACCTACGCGCCCTGAATCCAGTGAACTGGGAGGAGATCGCACAGAACGGGGCGCATTGGCGCCAACTCATATCGGAGGCCAAGATCCACTTTGGGTCACTAAGCCAGCGGAGTAAGAAAGTAAGTTGTCTAATATAGGCTGATGGTGTTGTGTGAATGAAGGTAGCATGCAACTTCTATCATGTTTAAATTAGACTAGCAAATTGGGTAGGCATAGCTGTAAATATCCGTTAAATATAAACGAGCTTCGATTCGGTCGGTTCACGCTTACCGGCTAGTTGGGCAAGCGTTATATAAATAAGACTTTAAAATATCGCTACACCTTTAAACACGAACTAAACGGGGCCCGCCATTACTCACAAGAATCCGAAGAACATCGTGGAACGAAAGATGGTCGACAATTAGAATGACATATGACGTGTTATTAATTATTTGAAACGAATCACCTAATTACCCCAGCTTCCTGCTCTGTTGGCAACATTGCAACGGAAGTAGTGACGCAAAACTAGAGAACATGCAACTTATAAATAGATTCTATTTGGACAACGCACGTGCAAAATGTCGAGAGTTTTGGACTTTGTTGACCCCTGTCTAAATTTGGCGGTAGTTTCGTTACACCTACATATTTTTAGTGTGGGAATTTTAGGCTTTATGCCTAAAGGAATTACAGACATTACAGTACGTTTTTTTTGTGTTGGCGATTATTGGAAACATTTTTTTTTGTTTTTACTAAAGTATTTGTTTTACTTTAGTATATTTCGAAACAAGTGCAAAACAATTTTTTTTTCGACGAGGGTGAAAGTTGGAGTTGGAGCCCGAGTGAAACGAGGGCGACAATCACCAAGTTAAAAAAAGTTTTTGCACGTGTAAGGGACGATTTTTTTCATAACAAGTGCGTCAAAAAGAGAAATAACCGCGCGCGAAATGTGCGGAAAGTTCGTTTTTCGCACTAGTTAGGAAAATTATATTTCAGGCGGGTGAATAACCTGTTTCTAAGTCGAAAAATGCTCGACATGTTTCGCTCCTTATACGAGGATCTTTTCCAAGAGCCAATCGCCAAGGCTGCGAGAAATCCGCGTCGAATATATTTTAGTAGTAGAGAGCATTTGGCTATTTGTGAATATTTCGTTTCAATTAAATAATTACGTAGAAAAGGTCTATCTTTTCTAGGTACGGCTTCAGGATTTGTCCAATGGCTCCCGTCACGCTGTATACATTTCAGCTTTCGTGAGGTTTTCGTAACCCGACCAGTGGTTGTCATTAAAACATGACTGCGTTTTACGCGCTTCGGAAGTGGGTAATAGCTGTGGTGACAGAACACGTGTTAATATTGGGCGACGAGACGTCGTAAAAACTATTGTTATTTTAATAAACATATTTTGACGTCCTCATAACCACGTTGATCCGTAAACCAGGTCAATTTTGAGCCTTATAATTGTATGTAATAAAGCATATTTTGTAGTAGTTTACCTAATCGCATAATTAAATGACACAATCATATTATTTACATATATCCTGTTTATTATTTTTGGTGTCTTTAAACGTCACTTTTTTATTTGCTCTGTTAAGTATTTCCGGTTCATGCAAAAGGAATCAAATATGGGTCGACTTTTAAAAATAGCCCTTCAAATCTCGTTTTACGACCCCTGTATGCAACTAACTTATTGGTTTTCGTTGCTATTTGATCGGGATCCTGTGATGCCGGAGGTCCCAGGTTCGAATCCCGGCGAGGGCATCGCTTCGTGTTGTCATATAATTGATCCCACAAAATATGGTCGACTTTTAAAATATAGAATTTTTTTGTGTAACTCCCTAGGTACCTTTTTAGTAAGGTAAGGTGGGGTAAGATTGAACGGTTTTTTAATGGGGTAAGACAAAAAGCTACCTGTATTACGCTGTGCCAGAAGGACGATTTTTTGTCTTACCCCATTAAAAAAACCGTTCAATCTTACCCCACCTTACTTACTACTAAAAAGTGGAGATTTTATTTTCTACTGTAATATATCCTATAGTATGAGGTATTGTTGAACAGGTATTTTAAAAATATTAGGTAGGTACTCAAAATAACGTTTTTTTCTAAAATCAGTAAATCTAAAATCATAATTTTTGAAGATAACCGCCCTAAAATTAAAAAAAAAATGTGTTTCCTTCTTCTAATTTTTGACCCATGGGACCAAAATATATGAAATAAACATAAATAGTGGGCTTATAGAATACTTTAAGTTTTAAATAAAACTATTTCGAATATAATCAATCCAGCCATTTTTGAATAACGGAATCCTACACTGAGCATAGCCAGACATGCTCTTGGCCAGTTTTCAAACAAGTGACGCTATACCTGTTCAAAATACATAAATATAATCTGAAGAATAGTCGTTAGATATATGTATGAAATTTTAATCACCGAAGAAAACACACCCACGAGAGACAAATAACGTAGACCTAAAAATGTCTAGTTTAAAAAAGTAATGACGCCCACAATTACGTGAAGCGAACAGTTGTTTTCGTGTTAAATGATTTAGTCTAGAAGCTTTAGGGATAATGACGTACCTGGGTGAATCAACTTTTTTGCCTGTTATTGCCATGGTTACGGTCATTTGAGTCACGATGGTTTTAAACAAAATTATGCTACTTAAATTATGCAAACATAGCTCATGTTTTTAGGTGACCCATTAAGAAAAGGGCTTATTAACACCAGAAATATGCATGTTTGAGTACTAGCATAATTTTTTATGTAGTTTAAGTACTAGCATAATTTTGCATAAAACCAGCGTGGCTCAGGTGACTGTAACCATGGCAATAACAGACAAAAAAAGTTGATGCACTCACCTATGTGCCTACAGTCGACAAAAAAACGTCTACAACGCGTCGTTTCATCGTTTTCGATCAAAAGACACAGACGCTCAGACAGATAATTCGTATAAGTACTTACTTTAAAATGTGCATTTAGACCAAACGAGCATTTTATCCCCCACTCTACGAAATCAACAAATTTCGACGAATCACGTTTTGTGTAACGAACGAATTTCGTATGCTCGTTTGGTTTGAATGAACCTAAAGATGGAAGCTCGACCAAGAAACAAAATAAATAAGACCATCATTTGGCAATATTCCGGCCCGTCTGCCTTAAAACAACAGATATTTATGGCGAGATATTAAATGCTCGCTTTTTCCGGTCCGAAAATTGACCTTAATCTGATTAAAAAGTGTTTTTTTACACGTCGGTGGCAAACAAGTGTTTGTCAGTGATTAGTGATTACCGTAGTCTATGAGATTTTAAAATTCTGATAAGTTTTTTTTAGTCTTAAATAGGTGCTGTATTTATATTTTAACGGACTTAATTATGTACATTTCCGAAATCCGGTAAGAAAGACAGACCGGGGCAAGTAGGTATCTGGGTAAGTACTAAGCACTAAGGTAAGGTATACCTTACTCGGATCGGAATGATAATCTTTAGGCAACCATGGTTTGATTAATTTGAGATGAAGGAAGATAAGGCAAAAAAAAGCAGTAGACATGCTATTATGCATATAAATACCTACAGTTGAATTTTATGAAGTCTGCGTCTTTTCGCAGTGCACGCTGATGTCTCTAATAAATAACCAGCCGTCTAACGTTCGTTTGTTTAGACCAATGGGGCAGTTACACTAATTTATGTTTACACATGGGCTTGATATATATATTTTTCCATCTGTAAAGTTTAATCCTACGCTTTCCTTGCGAATGTTGATTATTTAGAGATCGGCCTTGTGCTATTTCGGCACTCGATCGTGCCCCGAAATATCCGGTTTGAATCCGATGTACGCGCGTAATGTTTTCGCCAAAAGTATTTTTTTTTCCCGTAGGTACGCGCTTGAAGTGTTCTGGCAAGTGGAACAGACGAATTAAATAGAACCTTCTACCAAAATACACAGTTCGTAACTAAGTACTGTAGGATCGGAACGTAAGAAGATGAGTGGAACGGTAGGTGTGAGAGAAGGATGGTAGACGGTGCGAGAGGGACGGGAGAAAGATTTGAATGGAGAACGATCGAAGGTGGTGATGTAAGAAAGATGTGAAGTGTGAAGGACGTAAAATAATTTAGCTGGTGTGAAAATAAATCTAAATTAACGAAGAAACGCATTTTATTCTGAGGCAATACAGAACCCCACCGAGTACTACATTACTTTACCTTCATATTTTAATGCCAAATGGGACTTAATCGCGGAAACTTATCTTACGTATCGGGGTCTGCTGGGGTCTTACGTTTCGTGGTCTGCCTGCGACCACGGGTGTAACGACATGGGTGTAGACCACGATGATGATGCAGGAGGCCAGAGAGTCTACCAGCGACCATGGGAGTAACGTCATGCCCGAAATGTCAGGATAATATTTAACGTAATAACTGTAATAAGTCCCGTTCGTCGAAATATGAGTGAAATTCGTGAAAATTTACTTTACCTATTTTAGAATTTAGATAGTACCTAGATACTTACACCCGAGCTGTACCTAGTCTTGTGAGCGGATATGGGGAATCAACTTTTTTCTGTCTGTTATTACCATGGTTAGGGTCGCCTGAGTCACGCTGGTTTTATGCATAATTATGATACTTAAACTATGCAAACATGCATTTTTCTGGTGTTGATAAACCCTTTCTTTGATGGGCCATCTACAAACATGGACTATATGCATGTTTGCATAAATTAAATAGAATGATATTGCATAAAACCACCGTGACTCAGACGACCGTAACCATGGCAATAACAGACAGAAAAAAGTTGATTCACCCTGAACGCTTCGGCATGTAAGTATAACAATATCGTCAGAAAATTTAAAATAAAATGTAACCAATATGGCTGACTTTCCACGTTAGCTTAATAATTATAATATGAACTCAGGTTTAAGGTTTTATTTAAGTTCGTAATAATACCTACCAAGATTGTGTTCTAAAAATGCGTGATTATGAAATAATGCAAGTTTTTAGGTTTCTTAACATTTTTTTCGTTTTTAAAAAAATCAACTGCGAAAGACTCTGGTTGTCAAAGGATTCGAACCAATTCGAACCCACTTCCTCTGGATTAGGTACCTACCGCAATCCACCTGTATGCTTAGCACATGACTGGCGCGACGACAGTATCCCGCCACGAGATAGTTTATCCGTCCCTCTTTTGTTAATATAGCTATTGAAGGATGGGAGATCTATCTCGCGGCGACATACTGTCGCATCAATCATGTGCTAAGCCTGCTGCTTTTCCTCTGGATAAAGTAGGTATTTATGAAAAACATATCAAAAACTGAAAACATACACCTCACCTCATCTTTATTCTAAAACGATCCGTGTTATGACCGGTCAGCCTAGGGCTGCCAACCAAAGATCAGAGATATTCGGGACATTTGCGAATAAATTGCGGGATTTGACTATAAAATGCGGGACGCATGAGAAAATGTATTAATTAAATGATAGAAACCGGCGGCCAAAAGCGATTCGGACTCGTGCACAAAGGGTTCCGTAGCAGCAAAATAAAAAAAAAAACATTACAGACTTCTCAACTACTATACGTAAGGAACTATTTTCTGTAATTTTTGTCAAATATTAAGCCCTGTAGTTTCGGCGAATGGGGGTGATCATTTTCACATATTTTTTATACATTCCTTTTGAGGTGCCCTAAAAGCATAAATTGTTAATTTCAGATCAGTCTAAATTGAACCAATGATGCACCTATGCACCCATTGCAATCATTCATAGTTTGGCAGATATACACGTTCAGTACACGGTGCTCGCGGGTTATAATCGTGGACGTCGCGGTACATTCAAATTAACATGACGCAATCTTAAATGGCTCTAATATACGTATTCATATTATTATTTTAGTATTTCCAGTTTAGTATTCCCTGAAAAGCGGGACAATCGGCGTCCCGCGTGAACCCTTTAGGGCCCCAGAAACGGGACGTCCCGCATATAGCGGGACAGTTGGCAGCCCTAGGTCAGCCCCACCTGCAGCCACTGGCCCCTCGCCAGCCGATAACAGCAAAAGCCGAGACGATACCAGGAATCCACTAAAATAACAGATACGGCTGATTTATGTGCAGCCTCCATCGACCTACAATGTCGGCGACTCAAATAAACTACTCAATGGATGACGCACAGAATACGTCTCAAGAGCAAGTACTACCTATAGTCTGGCTGATTAATCTTGTCACTAAAAAGGTGCGAAACTCTACTTTTTTACTGCAACCGATTCTGTTTATATGACAATGACGACCGAGTACCTACAATTCCCGCCGAACTACAAAAAAATAAAATCTAACCTTTCTAAACCACAAATTGGAGTTCGAGGCCAAAGAATTTACGAAAATATTGCCACAACAATGAAATGTACATACAATAGTAAATCTTTATTTTCAAAAAACAGACGTGGAGATCTTATTTATTGGTAATTTTAATTCTTTAATTTATAGAAACAATATTATTTACTTATTTTCACGTAAGTATATATATTTTAATAAAAACTTAATTTTCCGCAATTATTAGTAACAATGTTGGTATTGCGCTGGTATCACCTCAGGTGTTAATAACATTTGGTACAGCAATTTAACTACACATAAATTAAAACCCTATTTCTGCATACGTTTAGAAAATTGCAGAATAATTGTAGCGTGCTTTACGTTCACATTTCGTATTCGTAAAATTCCTTTGACCTACAAATTTCTTCGGCAGTGCTATAGTTCTCCATTTAAATTATCATAGAGATCTAACGTTTTGTTTTCTTCCGTAGGTTGTTAACAAGGTGACCCACTTGGTTCAGCCACGTTTAGCTTCGCTATACACCCCATCATCAACAAATTTAATTCCAAATGAAATATACTGGGTGAAATGTTATAAAATACAATGATACAAAATCATATTTTCTGGATCTACTCATGATTACAGCCAAGTTTTACTATGGGACCAGCTTTGAAAAAGTTACCACAAAATTTACATCTCCATACATATTGTGAAACCAGCTGTCGCTAGTTACAATCGAGTTATCATTAATATGTATGTACAAAAAATAATAAATATTGATGGTTGGAATTGCAACGCTTTTGAATGTGTATAGGTAGGTAGTTATTATGTATAATTTTATCCATTAGATCATAAGATTCATAAGAAAAAGCTTTATCGGGTCGATATCATGGACAATATCTGGTATAATTTACCTACATGTATTTTATAGGTAAAATAGGTATAAGCAAAGAGCTAGTTCTATAAATACACAACTTCGCTACATACTGTAACTAGTTGCATTTTTTAAATAGGCTTTGAAACATTAGCTCTTATCATTTTAAGTTCTTTACAAGAAAATTTTGTCATTTCAATGTTAGTTAAGAGAAAAAAAAGTTTTTAGGTATTTACGTGTTTTTAAGAAAATCCTAGTTGTGACAGCCATATTAAACAAAAAGACGTACAAACATTACAGAGGTATATAATGTTTTTACTAGGAATTATTTTAAATAAATTAATTAAATAACAAAAAGGTTGTGGAAACCTGAAAATTTTATTTGACAATGACATAAGAGACTTTGACAGATTTGACAATAACGCATCTGTCGTAGTTTCGTTGGCCTCGAACTCCAATTACTGGTATAATAAGAACTCGATTTTATTATTTTAACTAATTTACTATTTGAGCGGTAGCAGTTGAACTTTACCTTTTAATAAGGAATAGTATGTACACGATGATATAATAGAGATAGCAAGGCCAGTTTGGTAGAGGGAAAAAAATGGACATGCGTAAGTAGGTAAGTATATAGGATGCCTAACGGTGGGCGAACACACGTTGATGAAGAAGAAATCTTGTTTAACCATCTTAATTTACGTCCCGGAAAACTTTCTCAAAAATTAGGTCGCAACAAGACTAATTTAATGTCGTGAGGTGATTTATAATCACGACAGTGGCAAGACTAAATTCAGCCGCATTCGGACAAGCCAAAAGAACATCAAAGCGCCATACATTTATTATGTGTTACTTTTAAAATCTTTTCAAACTTCTGGAAAGGTATTTTTTATTGGACAATTTTTACAAGCTTGTTTTTTTAATGTAAACTGTTGATTTAGTTTAGTATTACCAAATGTTAATCTAGGTGTCCCGCCTTGGCTTAGGATCAGTGATCGTAGAAACTTTATCATCATATTAATGGCATTTGCCAAGGCTCAGGAAATCTAGGGTTCACATGTTGACATATCCAAAGATTTGGCGTTTCACTAATTTAGCGAAAGCGACTGCCATCCATCTGATCTAACCAACACCCTTAATTCTGGGTTTAGGCCTTAGTAGTCCGGTTCCTCGAGATATTTTAGGTAATAGGCACTTCGCCGTAAAGCGATTGTTATTTATCTCTGTAAATCAGAGCCACTCAATTCGATAAAAAAGTTGACATCATTTTAGGATTATTATGTGAGTCTTGCGGTCAGGTACAGAAATACAGATATATTATACTGCATCTTAGGGAGGTAAGTACGGTATTTCTAACGAGAGTGTTAGAAGACCGACGCCGTAGGCGGAGGGTTTTTAATGACTCGAGTTAGTATGTGTCTTACCGATTGTGATGCATACGAGTACAGTGTTTTTCATCTTACTTGCGGAAAAAAAATAAGTTATAAGACAAAACATATTTTATATTCCCCAGGGAATTTCACTTTTCTATTACTCCCGCGATTCATGCAAGCAATGACGCGCTTAGACAACGAGTGTGATGATAAACGATATTTAATACTCAATGCAAAACTAATTGGTTTAATCCGGAGTTTGATTCCGCACCGTTTCGATGGAATCACATCATCAGCCTATCCTCCCCAGGCCTCTCCTATTAACTATGCGTATAGACGCATTAGGAGGTAAATGTCCATAATCGCCACGCTGGGCAAGCGGATTGGCGATCGCAGTAATGTGTCCACTATGATGACGCTGCTGCCCATCATCAATCTTGTAGAATGGTCAGTGACACTTTAATCCCTTAGTCGACTCTTACGACACCCGCAGGAGGAGTTGGGGTGGTGACAAATGTATTCTTACTGCCGTCACCACACGGCGTCGATGGAATACTATACATAAATAAATAAAAAACATACGTACGGGAAAATAAGTTAGGTACCTACAGTTTTATTTGCACATATTTTCGAACGTTCAAATGGCAAAAAAGGTTTCCAGGCAGCTGTTCGCGATAATTAATGGCCACCAAAATTACGAACTTATTGAACTGAGACTACACAAACACGATTATGCGAACGAATAAATCAAATTTATTAAGGTCGTTGTCTCACTGTGTCAGATGCTTGAGAGCCTGCCAAAGAGAGGCCAAACAACTCAATATTACTTACAAAAAAATATATATCCAGAATTTTGGTACTTACCGAAAAGCTAAAGCTACTTATATCTAAATCTGACATTCATTGGATCTGACTAAATTAATCTGACTTTATATCAGACATTAGTAGCTGCGGTTTAAGGGGAGAGGGGCAATCGGGGCATTGCCTTGCCTCCCCCCACTGACAATGGACCTATAGATATATTATACCTAAAATTAGATTTCAGTATACTATCATATCACTATACTGTCATTCAGTATAATAAGGCAATGCCCCCCCCTGAACGAAATCCTGGATCCGCGCCTGGACATTATTAGACATAATTTACCTTATATACCTTAGGTAGGTAGGTTAGGTATAGGTATACCTGCCCACACAGGTAGGTAGGTTAGTGTTGAACGGTGTTTCTATGCGATTTTGTTACGCGTTTTTTTTTGTTCATTACCATCACCACTTTATTTACCGTTTTATAAAAGCAAACGAGACTAAATATTATGCCAGAATAGCAGACAAACATGCGTCTGCTACAAGATAATCGAAAATGACTCCACTATTTATACGCAGTTCGTCAATAATTTGGGAATGGTAATGACTTGATTGTTGTGACTGAATAATCGCATAGAATAGAACTACCCTGAAATAATCTCAAATCTCAAAATGGATATAATTTTACCTACTAAATCTATTTTTTTGGATCCAGTTTAATCTCCATGAATGAGTTCTTATCCACATCATTCCCGATATTTTTAACAGCTTTATAGGTCGTGAAAGTCGCCGTTACTCTTTATAACGTCTCTGGATTTCCGTCGCGCGACAAGCATGCAGGGAATTCATTTTGACGCCGCAGTAAACCTGTCTCTGTGGTTAATCTTCAAGACGAATCATTTGTTTCAACAAGTCTAATTCTATACGCTGCGGAAATGTCCTGAGGCAACGAAATGTTGAGGGCTTGTTCCAATTTGTGATTGTAAAAGTTTGCTGATACAGTTCTTTTGTTTGTAAAAAAACTTTTTTCATGGAGGTTGTACCTATGTTTTTAGAATACAAAGCTTGATAATAGTACTCGTAATAACGTATATTACTAGTAATATATGTGCCTAAGTGACACAATTAAATCTGCTAAAAGAACTGATAGAAACGTAATTCCGTCTGATCAGCAGATGTCTGTCCGGAATTCTGTAGCGTCTGCAGTGAGCTTTCGATTAAATTGGTGTCAATGCTGCGCCTAGGCAATGAATGACTTCAATGACTACTTAATTAATACTATTTCAGTAGTTTCATAAAAAAAAAACATCGGAGAGCTATTAACTAAGACGAACTGATCATATCTATAGTTAGATACTCTCAGTAAAAAAATAACTTAACATTTACCTGTGGACGGTCAACTCAATGCTTTTTTTAGACACAACACTATATTACGATGAATTTTCAGTACAGTACCAACATCGAAATATCGTAAAAAAAATGAACCCCTCATACAAAGTGACTGATTAGTTAAAGTTCAATAGTATGGAAAAGTCAATTTTCCATGTACGTTTTCGATGTTGGTCCCATACTGAAAGTTCATCGTAATAGTTGGTAGACTCGGTCGGTAGCGGGAAGGATCGTCGTTCTGTTCCACCCTGTATACAATCTATAGTCTGCGATTTCTAAGAATGAACTTTTGACAATCATATATCGTTCCTTATTCATATGAGGGTAAGACTCACCATTTTTTCGAATGCGTTAACGTCATAGATAGGTATAAGGGCCATTTCTAAACTGTCAAAAGTTCATTCTTAAGGTGCATTCAGACCAAACGAGCATTCGCTATTCTATCCCCGCACTCTACGAAATTCAATCGTTACACAAAACGTGATTCGTTGATTTCGTAGAGTTGGGGATAGATTAGCGAATGCCCGTTTGGTCTGAATGCAAGTTTAGAAATCGCAGACTGTAGTTGAAATTACCTAGTAACAAAACAAGAAACAGAAGTTCCTATTCAAATGCTCTTGCTTAATGCTTTACTAAATTGCCTAGGAAATGTTTTGGCACTGGCAGGGTTTGGTCTATTTAAACATCATGGCTGTAAACATTTCTGTTAATGATGTACATTTGAACCGGGAATGCGAAGGTTGGGTGTTCTGTGTGTATTGAGTATGGTGGATTATAATCGCAATGTGTATTTAATGTGCGATAAAAGCTGCGGAATTTTGTAGTTCATCCATTTCCGGCCAACAGCATTAGGCAGGTCTCACCGCGAGCTACTAAACAGTGAACAGTGGGCTATAAACGCGAACAAAAGATACGCACTCCCGTGTAAAAAAAGAGGCACGGCGATACTCGCCCGGCGGTGACAGCTGACACATTAACACATTTATCGCTTTTTGTGCAAAGAAAGTTACTTTATACGCTTTAATAAGATATTCTTATACAGGGTGACACCTGGGTCGTATAACACGTGTAGCAAGAGTGAACAGCAGTGTTATTCACTAAGGTACCCCTTGCTGTCAGCGCTGTGTCAGCGCTGCGGCAGCGTCGAGCCTAAAAATGGTATTAACTAAATGTACTTTAAACGACACTAGTGCTCAGCGACGAATGCGGCATGAGCTGCGACCCTACCGCGAAAAACAAAATTCGTGAATTTCGAGGATTTGTCTCTCTCACTTTAATGACGCCTTCGTTGGAGTGACAGAGAAAAATCCTCGAAATTTACGAATTTCGATTTTCGCGGTAGTAGGCCTGGAACTACACTGCGTCGAGAGTTTGACGTTTAATGTATGAACTGCGTATTTTCTAACGAAAAACAGCGACGGACTCGCCCACAACCCACAACCTTGCTCACAGCCTCGATTCCTAATGTCAAATCAAAAAGATAAGATTTAATCGTCGAGATGCATGAATAAAATGGCTACTATATTGAGCAAAATGTATTTACCTATGATATGATAGTATTTCATAGGTACTTAAAACAGCACCTAGGCATACCTAAGTCACTGGACTTCCCCCCCCCTCACACTGGTGAGGGGGGGGGAGGCAAGTGCCCCCATTGATATTACTGACTTTGCTTCTATAATTAATATGATTCATTTCTACTTATTTACAGGTTATCAAAAACACACAAGATCAAGCCATAGCCAAATAACAGCGAAAAAAGTTCTGCATAAAATTGTCTTTTTCCGCTTTGCTGCTGATTGTTTATCATTGTCAGCAGCAAAGTGAAAAGGTCGCCTTTATGAGAACGGACTCCGAGGCCGCTAATGGACCCTACTGGACTCTGGGCCCCTGAGAGGGGCCTACTGGATACACCTAAAAAATATATCTTTTGGCTTTTCCACGCAGCATCTAGTTTTTGTGTACGGTCGGCTTTAATAATATGTATACGATTTTGATCCCTATGCCTTCGATATATGTTGCGGGTAAGACCTTCTATCAGGAAAGTCCGTCTACCAATTGATTTCCGACCCAAATTGAACAGTATAAGACGCATATGACGTACTATTTTTATTTTTTATTATTACATTGTCTATACGTGAAGCAGTCTATCACACTCACACTGATGTATTGGTGAGAACGTGATGGACTAATTTGCGTATTGAGTAGGTACCAGTAGTGCTATTCACTAAGGAAACCGCCTTGCTAACAGCGCTGTGTCAGCGCTGCGGCAGCGTCGAGCCTAAAAATGGTATTCACTAATGTACTTTAAACGACACTAGCGCTCGGCGACGAATGCGGCGTGAGCTGGAACTACACTGCGTCAAGAGTTACCGCCTACAGTTCGGCGACGAGCTGTTCTACGATAGTGAATACCGTTTTTCGCAGCGCTGCGCTGCGCTCTACGTCAAAGTGAAGGCTGTCTCGTCGTCGAGCTCGTGGATGAACGCAGCGTCGAATGTGTGAATAAGAGAATAGCATAGCTGGTAGTTACAAGACAAATAGTACGCGTTAATAACGTAGCGGCAGCTCAAAGTGCATTCAGACCAAACGAGCATTCGCTATTCTATCGAATATCTACGAAATTCGATCGTTACACAAAACGTGAATCGCTGATTTCGTAGAGCGGGGGATAGAACAGCGAATGCTCGTTTGGTCTGAATGCACCTTCATGGTACGGCTACAATAATCGTACCATGAGTTGGAAAATAAAGGATACGTTAGGTTTTACTCGATACGTTGCTTTCTATCGCGCTCGCACTGACATATTGGAGCGAGCGCGATGGCCTGCTTTACGTATCGAGTAAAACCTAACGTTACCGATACTTGCAAAGTCATAGTACGGCTACGGGAATCATTAACGAGTAAAGGTGTATTCAAACCAAGCGAACATTCGCTATTCTAACCTACCACTCTACGAAATTCGATCGTTACACAAAACTTGATTGGTTGATTTCGTAGAGCGGGGCATAGAACAGCGAATGCTCTTTTGGTCTGCTGAATGCACCTTAACATTAACGTTATCGTTTACTCGAAACGTAAAGTAATCCATCACGCTTGGTCCAATAGGTAAGGTGTGAGCGTGATAGACTGCTTTACGTATAACCTTACTTGTGTCGGTACGGCTATAGCTATAGACTCGGTTACGGGTTAAGTAGGCATGTAGGTGTACTGGGATAAATCCGAATGTCAAACAACGCCGGGTAATTTCGAAAAAAAACAGGGAGACACTTGACAATGTAAAAAAAAAAAAAATATATATTGTGGTTTTTTGTGTATGTTGCGAATAAAGCTATTTCTATTTTCAGAGTTACACTACTTTCGTAATCACTCCAAGGCACTCTGTAGTTATCATGACACAAAATCTATCGCATAGTTTAATGTGTGTATGACATCGGTTATACGCAAATTCTGGCGTCAGTTCCGTTCATCATTTCTGACTCTGATACAAAGCGATTTTGAACTCTGTCTTCGAACTGAAGGAAAATGACTGAACGTCTAAGCTCAATGGTCTAACCGCTGCATAAGAATGTCACAACGCATAGTCGTTAAATGAAAATCGCTTTGCACACACATGCGAGATAATCATATTTTACAACGTGTCCAAATGGTTGTTGCTGTAAATTCCCTTGTCCAACAATTTACTACCTATGACTATCATGTTTTACGTCAAGTCTTATTTATGTGTTGCTTTTAACGTGTTCATTTTTAATAGCAATTGCAGTGCAGTTTGGACTTGTACTGAATTGCTTTTTGATTTTAAATAATTTTAATACAGTTACCGTCAGGGTCGCGTTTTATAAAGTTACAATTTACAATTTCGCTGTTTGCCTCTCTAACGCACGCACGCATTGGCTACAAAGAGAGGCAAACAGCAAAATTGTGAATTGTAACTTTATAAAACGCGACTCTAATAGCTGGAGAGCCAGTGAACCCTGAGAGTAACGGTCTTCCTGTAAGGTTAGAAATTTGTATACTAACGGTTTATGGAATTCTAAGAGCAATAGCCATGACCTGGCAGGCGTCAGCCCTGCACGTCATCAGGCCCTTTATTTTTTGAACTGTTAAGTAAATTGGATTTCAAAACTTGTTTCTGTAAGTTTGAAAAATTTATAGGATAAAGTTAATTTATTGTACATCTTAAAAAAAAATTGACAGGCGATTACAATAAGCAGAAGTATATGACAGGTCAATTAGAAAATGCACAGTTGATGAGGTAAAATAAACTTCATCCTGTATACTCGAAATTTTTATATGTCTTCAAATAAACGTCTCGGAGTAAGTATGTGCAATGCCAGGTGGTTTTGAACAGCATAAGACCTTGCCAGGCGAGGGGACAGTTAAGTAAATTGGGTTTCTTAACTTGTTTCTGTAAGTTTGAAAATTTAATAAAATAAAGTTTATTTATTGTACATCTTAAAAATAAATTGACAGGCGATTACAATAAGCAGAAGTATATGACAGGTCAATTAGAAAATGCACAGTTGATGAGGTAAAATAAACTTCATCCTGTATACTCGAAATTTTTATATGTCCTCAAATAAACGTCTCAGAGTAAGTATGTACAATGCCAGGCGGTTTTGAACAGCAAAAGACCTTGCCAGGCGAGGGGACAGTTGCACCTCTCAATCGCACGCCCTTAGCAACTACTCTACTACTACTAGCGACTAACTAGCGATTACTCGCCTGAATTTTTTTTAAAGATGTAAGTACAATAAATAAACTTTATCTATTAAATTTTCAAACTTACAGAAACAAGTTAAGAAACCCAATTTACTTAACTGTCCCCTCGCCTGGCAAGGTCTTATGCTGTTCAAAACCGCCTGGCATTGTACATACTTACTCTGAG
This sequence comes from Thaumatotibia leucotreta, assembly GCA_025490895.1. Classification (NCBI taxonomy): domain Eukaryota; kingdom Metazoa; phylum Arthropoda; class Insecta; order Lepidoptera; family Tortricidae; genus Thaumatotibia; species Thaumatotibia leucotreta. The sequence goes on from JALPQI010001851.1 coordinate 58,963, forward strand.
ACGTTTATTTGAGGACATATAAAAATTTCGAGTATACAGGATGAAGTTTATTTTACCTCATCAACTGTGCGTTTTCTATTCGATCTGTCATATACTTCTGCTTATTGTAATCGCCTGTCAATTTATTTTTAAGATGTACAATAAATAAACTTTATCCTATTAAATTTTCAAACTTACAGAAACAAGTTTTGAAACCCAATTTACTTAACTGTCTCCTCGCCTGGCAAGGTCTTATGCTGTTCAAAACCGCCTGGCATTGCACATACTTACTCCGAGACGTTTATTTGAGGATATATAAAAATTTCGAGTATACAGGATGAAGTTTATTTTACCTCATCAACTGTGCGTTTTCTATTCGATCTGTCATATACTTCTGCTTATTGTAATCGCCTGTCAATTTATTTTTAAAATTTTTTGGTCCGTGCGGTGACGGAGTAAGAATACAAAAATCACCGCCCCTCTCTTCCCGTGGGTGTCGTAGGAGTCGACTAAGGGAAATACTGAGTAGCCAGCTTCTCAGCCGGTGGTAGGGTATTTTTACTAGTACCCGCCTGGTTGGCTACCACCGTACATTCGGTGTAAACGCCCGTGAAATGACTTACCTTCGTGTTGGCCGTGTTTCGGGGTCAGCCGGTGTATTTACCAGCATCTAGCGGGCCAGCAAGGCGGTGGCAACTAACAGGTTACTGATTGTCTCCTGTTCGTTGCCACCGCGATTTGGGCTCTACTTTTCACTTACGATCAGGTGGAGTGGAGCCACTTTGTTGTGCCAACGTTATTTTTATTGGGTCGGCAACGCGCATGTAACACCCTGAGGTTGCAGGCGCCCATAGGCTACGGTGATTGCTTTCCATCAGGCGGGCCGTATGCTTGTTTGCCACCGACGTGGTATAAAAAATGTACAATAAATAAACTTTATCCTATTAAATTTTCAAACTTACAGAAACAAGTTAAGAAACCCAATTTACTTAACTGTCCCCTCGCCTGGCAAGGTCTAATGCTGTTCAAAACCGCCTGGCATTGTACATACTTACTCTGAGACGTTTATTTGAGGACATATAAAAATTTCGAGTATACAGGATGAAGTTTATTTTACCTCATCAACTGTGCATTTTCTAATTGATCTGTCATATACTTCTGCTTATTGTAATTGCCTGTCAATTTGTTTTTAAGATGTACAATAAATTAACTTAATCCTATTAAATTTTGAAACTTACAGAAACAAGTTTTGAAATCCAATTTACTTAACTGTGTCCTCGCCTGGCAAGGTCTTATGCTGTTCAAAACCGCCTGGCATTGTACATACTTACTCTGAGACGTTTATTTGAAGACATATAAAAATTTCGAGTATACAGGATGAAGTTTATTTTACCTCATCAACTGTGCATTTTCTAATTGACCTGTCATATACTTCTGCTTATTGTAATCGCCTGTCAAATTTTTTTTAAGATGTACAATAAATTTACTTTATCCTATAATTTTTTCAAACTTACAGAAACAAGTTTTGAAATCCAATTTACTTAACAGTTCAAACAATAAAGGGCCTGATGACGTGCAGGGCTGACGCCTGCCAGGTCATGGCTATTGCTCTTAGAATTCCATAAACCGTTAGTATACAAATTTCTAACCTTACAGGAAGACCGTTACTCTCAGGGTTCACAGGCTCTTGGACTATAATATCATAGCTGTGAGAGTGTTTATATCATAAACAACGTATTGCCATCCATAGCGTTAGAATGCACGTTGTAGTTTTGAAAAAAAATCCTAATTTGGATTTTTTTTATACTCTTTCGATCCGCATTTAGCAGAAAAATGTGTCCCGAAAATTCCATAAATTTTTTTGACTTCCACTGAGTTACGGTCGAAGAAAGTGTATGAAAAATAGTAACTCAAAAGAATTCTTTTTTTGGGACATTTTTTATTTCTGTCAGGATCGAAAGAGCTCGTGGTTCTGAGTAGAAAAAATGTAAAAAAAGTCCAGGATTTTTTTTTATTTTGAGCACCGTGCCCGCTGAGATATAACTGATGGCGACTGTACTCTGTGACCTTATTTTTATAGAGTTTACATTAACCCTTAATTCGATACCGGGTAAAATACTAGACATCCAAAATACAAAAATCTACACAAGAAACCAAAACGCTGAACCGAAAACTAAGCAGTGTAAGTGTATTGCATGATGATTATTATTCTGAAAAAAAATGTGTCTAGCCAACAGAAACGCTAGTTTGTCATAAATCGCCGCCAAGATACCCAATTGGGAAGGACACGTCGCCCGGCCTAACGTTAACAATTTTTTTTTTCGTAATTTTGTATGATAAGGTATTGTTTAATTTGCCCATCTATTTAACTAAATACTTGAAGTACATATTTATATTTAATTGAAACTTCTAACACAGTTCATCAATGAGTTTATACCTTGCAAAGTAGAATGTCTAGTATTTTTCCCGTTGGCAACTACGACATGATTTATGTTGTTGTTGCTATGTCCAGTATATTTCCCGTTGCCAATGATACGGTGTTTTAACTATGTCCAGTATTTTTCTCGTTGCCAATGTTGCCGTGCTTCATCAACACATTATAATTTCGAGTAAAACCGCTCAAATGAAATGAAAATGGGACACTTTTTATGTAAAAACCAGTACTAAGTGACCTGCGATAACATCTATATCATAATATCGCTATATGGCCATTTTTTTACATACTACTCATAACGACGTAGGTACTAATAACGAAATAGATCTACGCACTCAATGAGCTTTTGCTGCCCAATATATCAAAGAATTATTAATATATTTATATATTATTTTTATGTAATGTATTTCTAATAAAGCTGTGTGATTTCAAGTCCAAAAAAAGTTTCCTAGATGCCAAAAACTCAGACGAGGAAGATGCTGCACAGCAGTACAGAAAACAGCATATTTTCAGTGACTCCCAGTATTGATTTTTGATTGGAGTGACTTAATTTCTTTTATTTAAGTCCAACAAACATGTAAACAAAAGTCAATCTGAAAAAAGTTTTCCTTCCCGTATGATAAGGACATCATTCGGACATCGCTGTTGATTATGAGCCAAGTAAACTAAGCCGTTCTAAATGCATTGATTTTACTAAATTGTGAACCTAAATCGTAGAACCTGTGAACTACAAATGGAAAAAAGATACACTGAAATCACAGGCTGACATAGAACCAAGTGAATTTATATTTACCATTTATAAAAACTAATATTTTTCTATGTCAGCCTTGAATTTCAGTGTCCCTTTTTTTTCATTTGTAGTCCACAGGTTCTAAGATATTACTACTTACTTATTGAAATTATAAGTTTTTTAATAAGGATTTTGACATAAAATATCTTGTTTCATATAATATATGTAAAAAAAAAATATATATATAATAAACTAAATTAACCGTACAATTGGCAATGGCAAAAATACTGGACGTTCAAGCCCAATACCTATTCACTGCATAGTTGGCAACGTGCAACATACTTGACATATGATTTCTGAAAAACTATCCATAAGCGATTTTTTTAATTAATTTTCTGTTATTTAAAATCATATAAATAGGCATAAAAACTATAGTTTTAAGTATTTTTTCAAAAAAAGTGTCGTTGTCGATTTAAGGGTTAAGAATAAGTTATAGATTTGAAACGTAATACTAAACGCCTACTGCCTCTGTTTTATTATTTTATTCTTGCAGAAAGGGTTTTTGGTGCCGAAATCAAATGGGTAACCTTGCGTCACATATGATAGATACCTTTACCTACCTATAAAAAGTAAATTTATAGTGGACAGTTTATTTGTTGTAAGCGCTAATAAGATTCAACTGTACCTCAATACTGTTTCTTTATGATTACTTCCGCACGCTAAAAATGGGTTGAAAAACAAATATGATTTAGTAATGAAAATTACTAAATCATATTTTAAAGACAAACGGGTCTTAATCGCGTAAACTTACGTTTAATTATATCCTGACGTTTCGGGCATGACGTTACACCCGTGGTCGCAGGCAGACTGGCGAGAGAATGTACTTCCCTATCAACACCCGCTGATCTTGATTATTCACTTCTAGGGTGTAACGTCCACGGGTGTAACGTCATGTCCGAAACGTTAGGATATAATTAAACGTAAGTTTACGCGATTAAGACCCCTTTGTCTTTAAAATATGAGTGATAATCGTGAGTTTAAATCAATATATCATTTCTAAATCTCCCACAGCTGTATTTACTATCATAGTTTTGTGTATCAAGGGGTAAGTCTAAAGGTGCGTTTAAACCAAAAGAGCATTCGCTGTTCTAGCGCCCGTTCTACGAAATCAACCAATCACGTTTTGTGTACCGATCGAATTTCGTAGAGTGGGAGGTTAGAACAGCGAATGCTCTTTTAGTTTGAACGCACCTTTAGGTCTGAGTGGCGAGCGTCCAGCAGTCCGTCCAGCGGGCGTGCAGCGGTAGCGTAGCGGTGCGTCAAGCGCCCAAGGGATTTCAACGGCGTGCACTCAGACTACGCGCATGAGTTTTCAGACACTCATAAAGAAAACGGTCTGCGCGTGCGTCACGATTGCACGGGCTCAGGCCTACTACCGCGAAAATCGAAATTCGTAAATTATGAGGATTTTGTCTCTCTCACTCTAATGACGCCTTCGTTGGAGTGACAGAGAAAAATCCTCGAAATTTACGAACTTCGATATTCGCGGTAGTAGGCCAGTAGCCATAGCCGACCCATGAGTTGGAAATTGAAGGATAGGTTAGGCTCGACAATGACACGTAATGCATTCTATCGCGCTTGCATTGACATTTTGGAGCAAGCGCGATAGCCTGCTTTACGTATCGAGCTAGTGTCGAGTAAAACCTAACGTTACCGATACTTGCAAAGTCATGGTAAGTGCTTGACTGCTTGCTAATGAAGGTCTCCAAAACATGTCGGATTTGCGATCGCAGTAAGGTGTGCACTATGATGACGCTGCTGCACATCATTAATCTTCTATCAAAAAGTGGTCAGTGACACTTCAATCCCTTAGTCGGCTATTACGACACCCGCGGGATGAGTTGGGGTGGTGATATATGTATTCTTACTGCCTGTTTGGTAAACGACAGCAATAGTTATGTTATAACTAATTTTCTAAACGTCTTCAGCTATGCTATTCTCTTATTCATACATGCGACGCTGCGTTCGTCAACGAGCTCGACGTCGAGACAGCCTTGTCTAAAATCCTAGCTGTTTGATTTGACATTAGGAAAGGAGGCTGTGAGCGAGGTTGTGGGCGAGTTCGTCGCTGTTTTTCGTTAGAGAATACGAAGTTCATACATTAAACGTCAAACTCTCGACGCAGTATAGTTCCAGCTCACGCCGCATTCGTCGCCGAGCACTAGTGTCGTTTAAAGTACGTTAGTTAATACCATTTTTAGGCTCGACGCTGCCGCAGCGCTGACAGAAAGGCGGTTTCCTTAGTGAATAACACTGCAGCTTCAATTTCCTTACGAACCACAATAATTCAGTTTTTACCGCGCCACGCCACGGCGTCGGCGTAAAACAGCACTTGTCTTAAATTAGCGCCAATAATGTCGTAAATCATGTATCTGGAGCGCTCGTTCGGAGTAACTCCAAGCACATACCACTAGTATTGTGGGACTGCTACGGGTGAATAAACTTTATTTTGTCTGTTATTACCACAGATACGGTCACCTGAGTCATGCTGGTTTTATGCAAAATTATGCTACTTGAAAAAAAATTGTGGTATAGTTCGTGAAATATGAATTGGTAACTTGCTAGGTACCTACATTATAGTAAAAATAAACATTCATTTTACATTTCTCGAGGGATGTTTTTTTTTATTTAGCCGTAAACCTATAGTGTGGTGTATAATTAATTGAATGTCTCTTATGTTAGTTTTTTTGTATAGTTTGTATTTTCGGAGATAATCGCTCCAGAATAAAAAAATTTGGGAGGACAACCTAGCCTATCGATTATCGAATACGATTGCAGAATAACATCTTGGGTAGTCTTGGGTAGGCCTGCCGAATGGAAATCACATGAAAAATTCATTCTAAATAAAAAGGCCCAGCTATGCTATTCTCTTATTCACACATTCGACGCTGCGTTCGTCAACGAGCTCGACGTCGAGACAGTCTTGTTTAAAATCCTAGCTGTTTGATTTGACATTAGGAATCGAGGCTGTGAGCGAGGTTGTGGACTAGTTCGTCGCTGTTTTTCGTTAGGGAATACGAATTTCGTACATTAAACGTCAAATTCTCGACGCAGTGTAGTTCCAGCTCACGCCGCATTCGTTGCCGAACACTAGTGTTGTTTAAAGTACTTTAGTGAATACCATTTTTAGGCTCGACGCTGCCGCAGCGCTGACACAGCGCTGACAGCAAGGCGGTTTCCTTAGTGAATAACACTGCAGGTAATCTCACCTATATACTCTGCTATATTTAAATATCTACGATGTCAAAGTATCACTCAGTTTTCGTATAATTATCATAATATTGTTTGTTTGATTTGGCAGGTATCCCATTTTCTTCATCCAGTGGGCTTGTTGATATACTGGCATCGGTTCATTTTATTTCACATTGGGCGTTGGGTCAAACCATTTTAGATTAATGTGTTATATTTTTCGTCATTATCGTAAGCCAGAATCATGTTTGTATTACAATATTATCTTGTCACTCTGTATTCTTTTAGGGTTATTAGGTATTAGGCTTGTTTCGCCATTCGCCATGTCCGTCTGTCTATCCTCAGCATAGCTCAATGGCCGTTAGTACTAGTAATCTGCAATTTGGTACAGGTAAGTATACATGGGTGAATCAACTTTTTTTCTGTCTATTATTACCATGGTTACGGTTGCCTGAGTCACGCTAGTTTTATGCAAAATTATGATACTTATGATACAGAAAAATACATGTTTGCATAGGCAAACATGTATTTTTCTGGTGTTAATAAACCCTTTCCTTGATGGGCCATCTACAAACATGGACTATATGCATGTTTGCATAAATTAAGTAGCATAATTTTGCATAAAACCAGCGTTACTCAGGCGACCATAATAATTGTAATAACAGACAGAAAAAAGTCGATTCACCCACAAATTAATCACGCCGGCAAAGTGGTAGAATAAAATATAGAAAAAAAAATCGGGTATCCCCCCTAATCGTGAAGTGGGGATGTTTTTTTTATTTTGTTGTAAGTCTATAATGTGGGGTATTATTGAATAGGTCTTTTATAAAGAATAAGGGTCTAAGAAGAAAGTTTTTTGTCATGACAATATTTTCGGAGGTAACCGCTCCAGAATAAAAAAAAAGCCTCTCTCCCCTAACTTTTGATCCGTGGGTCCAAAAAATATGAAATCATGAATATTGGACTTACAGAATACTTTAAAATAAACCTTTTTCGAACATAATCGACCCAGCCGGTTTTGAATAACTACGGAACTCTACACTGAGCATGGCCCGACATGCACTTGGCCGGTTATTTTACTATAATTTTAAAATAATTTTTATCTTTCGGGTTGCCAGGGGGTACAAAAAATAAAAACCAATGTGATGTTTAAAACATTTATTATATTTTTAAAAGCTTATTTCATGACCACATACTACGTGGCCGTACTTAATATAAACTTTATGACTACGTCAATTAAGTCTAAATTTATGAAAAATATCTATGCGTTCTATTCATAGTTAACAAAAATAGTTGTACGGTTCATAATTTGAGATCCAGGCCACTTAGTACATTGTCAAACTAAATTACTTGATATTATTGGTAGATTTTGTACTTGTTATCATTGCGATAAGGTACTAAATGGTTCAGAATTCAAATCGGTTGATAAATTGGTACATTATCCATATAATCAAACATTGAACTATGTTCATACCATTATTACATTAAAATTCATATCACTGCCTTAATATTACAGGGTTGTTACATTTTCGAGTTAATTAAATCTGGATTTAAATGTCAATGTGACAATGTTCAAATTAGAAGTCAAGAAAAGCACAACATAGAACCATGTAATATTGGGATAGCGATAGGCCGTGTGGTGACGGCAGTAAGAATACATTTGTCACCACCCCAACTCCTCCTGCGGGTGTCGTAAGAGTCGACTAAGGGATTTAAGTGTCGCTGACCATTCTACAAGATTGATGATGGGCAGCAGCGTCATCATAGTGGACACATTACTGCGATCGCCAATCCGCTTGCTCAGCGTGGCGATTATGGGCATTTACCTCCTAATGCGTCTATCATCACATCATCACATCATCAGCCTATGATAGAGATATGACGTTTCTAAATAACTACTTAAACGACTCACATTTTTGTACATTTATTAAGCAATAGTGTCGAAAGATGTTCATTTGCCTTGACAGTCATCATGCCTATTGCCGCTTTCTGGTCATCTCTTGAGCGCATTTCTCCGAGCGTTTCAACCGCTGTGACTTCGGTGGCAGCCTTATCACACGAATCCCGTGAGAGATGCAGTTTTGGATATCTCGGTAGACGTAGTTAACATCTACCAAGATATCCAAAATATGTAGGAGATACCCGCGGATATCAAGTAATAATGTTGCCACTGAAGTCAAGGGGGTTGAAACGCTCGAAGAAATGCCCTCGTGACAATATTTTCCGAGACAACAATGACGAAAAAATGCTGAATCACCCAAAATCCCCGTATTTTTTTTCTAATGTTCGTCAAGATGCGCGTACACCCGCCTAAGTTTCTCTCTCTTGTTCTTATTAGCGTGCTTCTTTTCTAACTTCCACGGTTTTCCCATCATCTGCTCGGCGGACTGGGCTCCAACGATGCTGGAAACAAAAATATATATTGTGGGATAATTTAAAAAAACCGATCAAGTGCGAGTCGGACTCGCGCAAGAAAGTTTCCGTACCAAACGAGCAAAAATATCATGTTTGTTTCATAAATGTCCGGGATTTTTTCTCGAATACTTGTTATATGATGAAAGTGAGAAAACGGGTCAAATCTCTTTTCGTTGTTTTTTTTGTGTCCCTAAAAACGTGACACAGTTGTGATTTTAGTATGAGATGTTTTGTTTCTAATTTTTGATGTATGGATTAAAGGGTGCTCCGGATGAGGACTATTTTAATAGTTCCCGCAATCATTGACTTAAATTGACCCTAGTTATGAAGAAAGCGACCATCTACTATTTTTTGTTAATCTGACTTAAGCATCTGACATATCGAGTTTGGTGGCATTCTGCATTGGCAAAAAATCGAAGTTGGTCGCTTTCTGCATAACTATGGTCAATTACGTCAGTAACCCGGTTCGATAATTAAATATAAAATACATCTTACACAAATCGACTTACTCCCAAGATAAGCTCAATTAGGCTTGTGATGTGGGTAACAAGCGACGATACATATAATAGATAGATACTTAAATACATAAACAGCCATGGCCAAGGAACAAATATTTGTGATAAATAAATACTCAAATAATGTCCTCGCCGGGATTTGAACCCGGAACCTCCAGCTTCGTAGGCAGGGTACTACCAACTAGGCTACGGCGGCTGACATATTAAATAAAATATGTTAACATTATAAGATAAGGAAGTCTCTAATGTACCTACGGAGCAGGGTTAAGTTTTCAGAATGACGGGCGTTTGTCCGATCCTTGGTAATCCTTTAGCAACTAGGCGTAAAACAAAACATGTAATTTCTCTCAGTTATCATAAGGTAATTCATGTGTGTAAAAAATCAACGGAGGCTGACAAACTAAAATATGTTTGAATCTCACGTTTATTAGTGAAACTTCTAATACTATACCACTCTGCGTGTGGTCGCACGGAAACAATCGAAGGGCGCTATGATGGCAGGTCGCCAGCGTCCGTTTACGAGAGCTAACGATTGCGAAAATTGACTCGGGCTTACTGCAGGAAATAGTCGGAACGACGTCGCGTTATTACTCCATTAGGCTTAGCACATTATTAGTGCGACATTATATCGCAGATAGACTTCCGGTCTTTAACACACATATGTGACCGAAAAAACTGTATTCCTATGCCAGTGACACACATACGTGTTCAAAGTAATCTCATTCTTATGCCAATAGCATTAATCAAGTTCTCACTCCTATGCCAGTCGCATCGAAATACGAACATTTTTGACACAAATGTGTGTCGCCGGCATTGGAGTACAATCTTTTCGGTCACACATGCGTGTCACTGGCATAGGATTTCTACTTATCAGACAATTTCGATCGGTATAGTATAAGCACTTAGTGAAACAGTACCGGAGGCGAACGTGTTAACTGACTACGTTAATAAAAGAGTTGCCGCGAGATATTGTCGCTTTACGCACTGATAATAACGAGCGAGTAAGCAATGAACTATCGGCTATAGAAATTAAATAAATAGCAACAAATGGCAGGGAAAAGCTGATTGCCCTAAAGAAGGTTTTCTCGAAAACGTATGCCACTAGTTGGCGCCACTTAGTCGTAAGGTCGCGCTAAGAAACACAATTATCTAGCCCCAAAGAAAAACTAACTAGAAGGAATTTATATTTTTTTCTACTCCCGTACTTTTATTTGTCATTTACATGGTCGTGAACACACCTTTAAGCCCCTACCTTACAAACGTCAAGATAAGTCTATATTGTCTATTCCCTAAAAAACGCATTCGGGTTTACACGCAGTGCGTTTTTTGCATTTTAAGATACCTCGTGTATACAAGACATAATGAAATACATGGCTGCCAACCTAATTTTAAATGTCATTTCTTTTAAGTAAACCATAGAGGGGCTTTCTTTCTACTATAAGTGTGTGGTCGAAGAAAAAGTATTGTAAGCAACATTGTTTAACTGAGTCAAAAAATGCTCGTGTTGTCTTTAATAACAATTTCCGGCTTCGCCTCAAATTGTTACCCATGCCACTCACCTTTTTTGACCTCTCTTTAAACAAGGGTTGCATAAAATACTATTATATAATTTTATTCACTCATACAAAACATTTAAACACGAAACTATAGGCGTTCTGAGAATTTAGACAAGTTTCTGGACCTGACGCCTCAGTGCTGCCACCCTGGTGAACGTCATGCTGGTGGCGCAGGACCGGTCATTGTGGCAATCTTTGGGGGAGACCTACGTCGAATCGACCGGTCATATACGCCGAAAGACGTCTACTTCTGGACATAGGTCTTTCGCGAACTTATGACGATGACTAAAAATCATTTAATCATTTAGTTGCTTACCCCATAATCGGTTTCCCTTTGACGTGCGCCGAGGTTTTGTTCATAGCGAAAAACGCTTTGTCGATCTCCGCGGACTTGCTGACCCAGCCCTATGAAATAAATAATTTTGTAAAGTAAAAATTTTAGGCAAGGAAAAAACCTTACGCGTTGGAAAGTCCCATCTTAAGGAAACATTTGCGTTACATAGACTATTCAAGGTCAGTAACTACTCTTATAGTTAGGGTATATAAATCCGGATAATTTTGTATTTGAATATCCGTATTTGTTTGAATGTCCGTATTTATCAAGATATTTCCATACAAAATTCTTCGCTTTGCAATTCCTAGTTACAGGTCATACAAGACACGACAAAACAGAAATACAAGATTAATGATGGGCAGCAGAATCATCATAGTTCACACACTACTACAATCGCCAACCCGCATGCAAGCGTGGCGATTATGGGCATTATCTCCTGATGCATCCATACTAATAGGTACTAAGAGAGGCTTATGTCAAAAAGTGGACTGAAAAAAGATGTGTACGTTTGTGAATGAAATGAATTGTGTGAGATCTTCATGATAAGACTGTCTCAAGGAAGTTGCCAGATTCTTAGTGTACCTTCATTTAAATATTTTCGAATCATTCTTATATTGACGCACCGGCCTTCACATCACATTATCAGCCTATCTCAGTCCACTGCTTAGCATAGGCCTCTCCTATTACCTATAGCTATTAATAGTTGCCAACTATTTTTTAGAGATTTATAGCATTTTCCAAGAAACACGTGACAAAATATGGTACATTCCCACAATGTCGTAACAGATGTGCTTCCCATAGAAAAAATTAGCGACGAAAGATTCTGGTTGTCACAGGATTACATACACATTGTAAATGCACGTTGTGATATAGTACATTGTAAAAAAATATAGTACTTTTTGACAAGTCTTTATTCAGCAGCATTCTAGAAATTTGGAACTTTAAATCTCCATCAGCAGCATGCATGATACAATTAGTGTGACCCTGACCAACCAAAAATATAGTAGATTTGTGTACTATATTTTTCTTCAACAGTTTATAGTACAGAGAGTCGAAATATAGTACAATACTATATAATATAGTACGGTTGGCAACCCTACCTATAGCTGCGCATGGCTGCATTAGGTGCTAATGCCCATTATTGTCACGCTGGACAAGGGGATTGGTGAGCTCAGTTGAAGCAACAATATCCAGTGACCGTTATCGCGGATCTCGGCGCAGAGTTGATTGTTTGCTAGGGAGCTCGGCCGGTAGCGGCGTCCTTCATCAGGAGACGACGGGACCGGCTGTCATGTAGCTGCGGTAGACTAGTCACTGTTTGTCAGCCTCCGTAGCCTAGTTGGTAGTGACCCTGCCTACGAAGCTGGAGGTTCCGGGTTCAAATCCCGGCGAGGGCAATATTTGTGTATTTATTTATCACAAATATTTGTTCTTTGGTCGTGGCTGCGTATGTATTTAAGTATCTATATGTATCTATCTATTATATATATCGTCGCCTGGTACCCACATCACAAGCCTTAATTGAGCTTACCGTAGGTCGATTTGTGTAAGATGTCCCAAGATATTTATTTATTTACTAACCTCGACAGCCCTCGTCTCTCTAGGAGTAGGTTTTCTCTTGCTGTCCTTGAGTAGGTCTTCGACCGGCGGCGGTGGCGTGCCTTCGGGGAGCTCGGCCCAGCGCAGGCGGCCGGTTGCGGCGTCCTTCATCAGGAGCCGAGCGGAGCGCGACTGGTCCGGCTGGCCGGCTGCGGTCATGAAGCCGCGGTTGACTAGAAAAGAGAAACTCAATGTAACAGGGTGACCACTTTTTTTTTTTTTTTTTTTTTATACCACGTCGGTGGCAAACAAGCATACGGCCCGCCTGATGGAAAGCAGTCACCGTAGCCTATGGGCGCCTGCAACCTCAGGGTGTCACATGCGCGTTGCCGACCCAATAAAAATAACGTTGGCACAACAAAGTGGCTCCACTCCACCTGATCGTAAGTGAAAAGTAGAACCCAAATCGCGGCGGCAACGAACAGGAGACAATCAGTAACCTGTTAGTTGCCACCGCCTTGCTGGCCCGCTAGATGCTGGTAAATACACCGGCTGACCCCGAAACACGGCAAACACGAAGGTAAGTCATTTCACGGGCGTTTACACCGAATGTACGGTGGTAGCCAACCAGGCGGGTACTAGTAAAAATACCCTACCACCGGCTGAGAAGCTGGTTACTCAGTATTTCCCTTAGTCGACTCCTACGACACCCACGGGAAGAGAGGGGCGGTGATTTTTGTATTCTTACTCCGTCACCGCACGGATGAAAACTATTTACTACAACCCAAATTGCCTGACTTTTCCCGGTTTTACCAGGCGTTTTTTCAAGTTCTTCCCTGACCATAATCTTAAATGTAATAAATATACACTCGCGTGCAAAAGTATCGAATCTATCGAATAATTTTGCATTTTTAAGGTTCCGTAGCCAAAATGGCAAAAACGGAACCCTTATAGTTTCGCCATGTCCGTCTGTCCGTCCGTCTGTCCGCAGCTTAGATCAGTGGCCGTTAATAGTAGAAATCTGCAATTTGATTAATCACGCCAACAAAGTGGTACAATAAAAACTAGAATATATTTTTTTTCGGGTAATTCCCCAACTGGTGAAGTGGGAATGTTTTTTTTATTTGCTGTAATCCTATAGTGTGCGGTATCATATTGAATAGGTATCTTAAAAAGAACAAGGGTCTCAAAAGAAAGTTTTTTTTTAAGTCAATATTTTCGGATATAATCGCTCCAGAAGAAAAAAAATTGTGTCCCCCCCTCTAACTTTTGATCCGTAGTAAGGTCCGACCGAGATCTCGATCTCGGTCTCGGCATTCTCGGCCAAAAATCGAGCCGAGATATCCCTCTCGGCTCTCGACCAAAAATGGCCGGGACTCTCGGCCGTGGCCGAGATTCATAATGAGCTGTAATTGGAGAGCTTGACGCCATCTTGTAAACTTACTGCGATTTTATTGGTGTCATATTGACATGACCCCTGTCATATTAATAATAATATTGCAATGTAATTAAGTGGTTAAAAAGTGTTATTATGTTATATATTTTGTAAATGCATGGTAACTATTATACTTATATTTGTAAGTGAATTGCAGTGCCCTTTACAGGGTTGTGTTGAAACATTATTTAGTAATAAGACCTGATGTACACACAAGCAATCAATTAAATGAAATGAAATGAAATATTATCGATAAAAATACCTAAAATTCGAATACCGGTTTTTGGGGTACCTACATAAAACAATTTTCAAAAAACAAAAAAAATATCCAAAAAAATGCTGTATTTAGTTTGACGTTGGACTTACTATAGGTATTTGCTAGGGATTTTTATGTAATTTATACGTTTTTTATCCTTTCTACCGAGTCTCGGTCTCGGTCTCGGCCGAGACTAAAATATGGGTTTCGGTCGGACCTTAATCCGTAGGTCCAAAAAATCATAAATAGTGGGCTTATAGAATACTTTAAAATAAAACTATTTCGAACATAATCGGCCCAGCCGTTTCTGAATAACTGCGGACCCTACACCGAGCATGGCCCGATTTTTTTTAAGCTAGTTTCTTCTTAGTGGCCAGGGCAAAAACATATAAAAAATGAAAACGTTGCATTATAGTCTTAACACACTAAATGTATGAGTTCGCAGTGCAATGTAACTTTAACCTCCTGAGGCCTGGTGACGTCACTTACTTCAACCGAATTTTAACTTTGACACTATCGGCCTTATTCATAAAAAGTTACGCGCCCGCTGATGGGTCGTTGTTGACCGGATGGCTAAAAACGTTATTCATAAACGTTCAATAGCGCTAATCAGCCGCTCAAACCTACTATAAATCCCCCGAAAGTTATAGAGCCGAGGACCCTTCTATAACGGTCTTATAACTTCTTATTTAACAAGATGGCTGCCAAAATTTTGATCAGCTGATTTTTGACAGGTGCATAACCATGCGTTTAAAGTAGGCAGAAGAGAAAAGATAAAGGTATGAAAGTCTGATTTGGTGTATAGTTTTTTATATCGTCTATTCATCTGATTATTATTTATTAAATATGTATCCAGAGATACTTAATTATATTTAGATATGTATTTAAAATAAATATCCGATGGTTTATTGTAAGTAGTTACGCAGTTTCGATTTTCTCTACATGCAACATTACACGAATCAGAAATGGTGGGAAAACTAATCTCCAACTTTTTTAATTTAAAATTTTGTTGATAGTTTTTCAACCATTTCAACTTCAACGTCAATACGCAGTGAGACTCCATCATGCAGGCCTTAAACGCTATTGATGTCATAAATAATTTGTGTAATCCGCCGCGGCGTCCAAAAATATATAACATAAGGGCAGATCCCATTGAGGATCTGCCCGATGTTGAATTTAGGCGGCGATACCGCTTTAATAAGGCGACTGTTTTGTATATAGTAGAGTTGGTGAAAGAAGACCTGAAGAAAGATCGCAGAGGAGCTGGCCTCACACCAGAACTTCAGGTTCTAACTGCAATTAGGTGTTGGGGTCGCAAGGAAGTAAATATTTATTTATTACTTACCCGTAGGTACTACTAACTGCCCATACCTAGGTACTAACTAACCATACAATTATGTTTCGTTATCTGACCGTCATCGCAAGTACCTAATCATAAAGCTAACTGTTTTGATTAGTTACCTAGGTAAAAGAATACGTAGTAAGTACCTAATAATTTCAGGTTCAAGATGATGATAATATAATTATTTGAGATAAAAGTAAGTAACAAGGAATTAGGAAATATTTGCGAATTCCCGCCAGACAGCTATCAAACTTTTTTTTAATTTGCGGTGAGACCACATTTTTAGGGTTCCGTAGCCAAAATAGCAAAAACGGAACCCTTATAGATTCGTCATGTCCGTCTGTCCGTCTGTCCGTCTGTCACAGCCGATTTACTCGGAAACTATAAATGCTACAGTAACGAAATTTGGTAAGAATATGTGTTGTATGAACCGCTACAGGATTATGATACTAAATTGTAAAAAAAAACCATTGGAGTGGGGGCCCACCATACATGTAACTGAGGGATAGAAAAAAAATTTTAGTTGTATATAAGCGTGTGGGGTATTAATAGAAAGGTCTTTGAAAATGATATGAAGGTTTATAAATCTCATTTTTATTTAAGCAAATCGTTTTCGAGATATCAGCTCTCAAAGTCTGAAAAATGTGTCCCCCCCCCTCTATTTTTTAAACTACGCGATATAAAATTCTAAAAAAAATATATGTTATGCACATTAATAAACTCTATCAACGATTTTTAGTTTGATTCAATTATCTCCTATAGTTTTTGAGGTAGGTTGATTTAACTGTATTTTTTAATAATAAATTGATAATGGTACGGAACCCTTTGTGCGCGAGTCCGACTCGCACTTGGCCGGTTTTTTGTCTATGATTTTGTCAAGGCGCCAACATAACGCGTCTAATCCGTTCAACAGCGGCTCAACAGTTATCGGAGAGATATTGAGCGTTTATGAATAACACTTCTTATAAACCGTTCAACAAGACTTATCGGCTCGATAACTATTGGGCCCCTCAAACCTTCAACAAGGAATTTTTATGAATAAGGCCGTATATCTATAAAGTCAAAATGTTATGTAATATACAGGGTGTTTTTTTTTCGACCGTTCAAATTCTACGTAGTGAATGTGTAGGTCATACTCACCAACTTTTACTATGGGGACAACGTCGAAATCGCGAAAAAAAAATCAGCTGTTTCATACAAATTGGCGGCATTACGCCGGCCGAAATGTATGAAACAGCTGATTTTTTTTTCGCGATTTCCACTTTGTCCCCATAGTAAAAGTTGGTGAGTATGACCTACACATTCACTACGTAGAATTTGAACGGTCGAAAAAAAAACACCCTGTATATATGACTCAGGGCCTCAGGAGGTTAATATTATTTAATCTGTGGTGCAGTACAGTAAATAATACATGTTGTTACAAATTATTGCTGAATTGATTTTTATAAATAACGCGTTATCATTGGTCAATTTTAAAGGCAGCAGAAGTTACATTTTAATGTGGCTGAACGCCATGATTCCGTACCACACAAACAAAAACAAGTTACAAGCAGTCCGAGAAAAGTCTCTGAAATATTTTTCGAAACGTCGTATCTTACTATGATATCAATGTTAAGATACGACCTACCTATGGAACCCTACACTGAGCATGGCCCGACATGCTCTTGGCCGGTTTTATTTCATTTGCGTCCAATATCATTGTAAATCGGTTTATTGTTCTAAATTATTTAAATGTAATTTTATTTGTTGGTTTGTTGTATTAAATTTATAAAAAGCTTTAATTGGCTCAGAATTTTTCAGATTATGGCCAATCTCCCGATTTCCCGTGTTGGCACGGCTTATAATGTACAATACTGTACTGTACAATACTCAATTTATATTTTTTATTTTTATTTGGATTTTTAATGTCTATTTCCACCATTTTATTTTTATTTTATTTGATTTTTATAATGTTGCGACTATTAGGAATAACCAGTAATTGATATGTGTATATCCAATTGCAAATTTTTATTTTGTATGCCTATCGGCGAAACATAGAGCTCTCATATAATTTTGTACCAACATTGTTACCTATGTTTACAAATAAATCATTTGAATTTGAATTTGAATACTGGAGGTGGGATATGAACCCCCGGTTTTCGCGGCTGATGTCTAAATCACTCGGGCACTCCAGCTATACTGGGTGACATCGGGGTCGTGATCCAAACTGTGAGAAACGTGTTAAAATGGTCATTCTCAACAAGGTTTCCCATGGAACAAATATGAATATCGCGAAAAAAAAAAAACTGTTTCCATACCGAACGGTGCGGAAGTGTTCATAACTTCCAGTCTCGTTTCATAATTATGTAAACACATTTGGAAAGGATTAGTATGGAGAAATGTATACATATTAATGAACTCGAACTTTACTACTCGTAAAAAAAGTATGTTTGTTCATATAGGTCCCATAGAGAACATTGTTTAGGAAGACCATCTTAACACGTTTCTCACAGTTTGGATCACGACTCCGATGTCACCCTGTATAAGCGAACACCGGTCTAATTTCTCGGGTATATGCAATCTGTTATAAGGCTAGGCCTTTGAGACACCTACACTCTCAGGGGCAACCAATACGTGCTAGCTGCCTCATATCCGAATCCCTTTTGGTAAACTTCGTCATTTTGTCTTTAGTATATGACATCTAATATTTAAATGGATATACATACATACATAGGGGCATTTTCACTTCTAGGGACACCCAATTAGCTTAACTCTCACAAAAAAGTTAACTTGCATGTCAGCTTTGTAACGACAATTAAGCATTCAATATTAACAAAAATATTTTTTTATCATTTAATCCAGAAAGAATACGCGTATATGCAGTACTAGCAGTTACCCGCGGCTTCGCCCGCGTCCCGCGTTCTAATATCTATTCACTGCATGTTAATGTTTTCCCGCGATTATCTCGCGTTTGCCTTAACCGATTTAAGTGTGGCGGATGGTGCTTTTACCCGCGGTTCGGCCGCGTTCTATAAATTTTTATCACGGTCGTATTAAACTAATATGATGATGGCTATAATGATGGCGAATTATTTTTGCAATTTTGACTTCAAATTCCATATGAAGAACTTTTCATCTTCTCGGTAGGTATCGATTTTTATCAATATTAAATCAAAGTTCTAGAAATTTTACATGTGATAGCTTCTCACTTTTTGTAAAAACCCCCTTGGATCCTAAGATACCGATTTTTATTAAGGTCGGATTCAAACTAAATAAATTCAAGGTGCCGATCATTTTGTGCAAATTTGACCTCAAATTCATTACTTGAAACGCTTTGACATTTCAGATATAGATTATTATCAAAATCCGCTATCATATTATGGTCATCTTTACCATCTGGTAACTGACAAATGTTTTTTATCTTTAAAAGTTTACATACACACTCACATAGGTGATTGTTGTGTTTTGATGATAAAAACTATCATTTGTCGTTTCCCAGGCCTAACAAAGATGACCATAATTAGGCGAGCTGACTAAAATTTTAAGTAACTCAATATTGTTACCGTTTCTTGCAAATTTGACTTCTGCTTCATTATGATGAACAGATCAGTCAGAACTTCAGATTACCACCGATTTTTATGACGGACAATATCGAAACGGAAATTGAATAGGCAGCCTTTTTTGCAGTTTGTTAAGAACCTCTGGGATCCCGATACATCGATTTACACCATTGGATCAAAAATGTCGAAATTTATGGTGACTTTATAAAAAACACCTTGGATACACAGATATATGTACTTTTGATTACTATCGCATGAAAACTCGGGAAAACTTAAAAGGTTATTAACGTTGGGTAACATGCTATATTTAGATTTTTTTTATCAGAAATAAACACTAAAACGATACCCCTGTCATAACCCGCAAGCCCATGAGACCATAACAGAGAAGATGGTATTTCACGTACACCTCGGTACAGCGACACGATAGTAGACTATAGAAACGATAACCATGTTGTTTTTTTACTGTTTAACCTTTTTACCACTTTCAAGAGTTCAATTCTCAAAAACCCTAAAACATGTCTTTAGTCAAATGACTATCCGAAACTTCACAGGAGGATTCCCAAACATAAATATGTTTGGGAATACTCCTGTGAAGTTTCGGATAAAACAGTTTAAATAGTCAAGTTTCCCCTACAAACTTTATACTCATTGCACCCTCTAATTAGTGGATTTTGACTTAACCTTTTTTAGAGCGCCCCTACACCCTCAAAGAAACCTACGCGCTATATTTGGAATCTCTAGAACCAGATATGAACATAAATAATAAAATTATATTGATATTTTCCGAATTTTACCCCATCACACCCATAACCGTGTACATAGTATTTCACGTCTGCCGCGTTAAATTTTAAAATCGTTTTTGTGATCTACGTCCCGATAAACCATAGAAACGATACCCAACTTGATTTTTTCACTTCCTCACCCTTTTTACCTTTTTCAGGGGTTAAATTTTCAAAAAACCTGCAAACATGTCTTTGTTACTTTGAAGAATACTCCTAGGAAGTTTCGGACAAAATAGTCCAACTAATCTTGTTTCGCCATACTAACTTTGGACCCCCATTGCACCCTCTAGGGAGTGGATTTCGACTACCCCTACATCCTCAAAGAAACCTACGCGCTAAATTTGGAATCTCTAGAACCAGAAATGAACATAAATATAAATAAATAATAAAATTATATTGATATTTTTCGAATTTTACCCCATCACACCATAACCGTGTACATAGTATTTCACGTCCGCCGCGTTAAATTTTAAAATCGTGATTGTTTTCGTGATCTACGACTCGATAAACCATAGAAACGATACCCATCTTGATTTTTTCACTTTGTCACCCTTTTTACCTTTTTCAGGGGTTGAATTTTTAAAAAACCTTAAGCATACCTTTACTCAATTACTTTAAAGAATACTCTTGCGAAATTTTGGATAAAATAGTTCAACCAATCTTATTTCGCCATACAAACTTTGGACCCCCATTTCAACCCCTTAGAAGGTGAATTTTGTAAAATCCTTTCTTAGTGCTCGTCTACACCATAAAAGGAACCTACGTGCCAAATTTGGAGTCTATAGGACCAGGGGTTTAGGCTGTGCGTGCATCTTTATAAGGGAGCTTCTTCTTTTATATATAGGTATAGATAAAAATACGAATAAAGTGGATTTACGTAAATATTTCATGCTTAATTGTCGTTAAAATGCTGACATCGAAATTAACTTTTTTGTGAGAGTTAAGCTAATTGGGTGTCCCTAGAAGTGAAAACGCCCATAGTAGCGTTACTACTTTAAAAAAACCGGCAAAGTGCGAGTCCGACTCGCGCGCGAAGGGTTCCGTACAATTATTAGGTAATTTATAATTTAAAAAATATAGTTAAATCAACCTACCTCAAAAACTATAAGAGATAATTAAAAATATTTTTGTTCATTTCATTTCTGTCGACTAAGGGATTCAAGTGTCACTTACAACGAACACTTTACTCAGATAGACATATTACACCTACCCGAGGCTAAGTATAGATTCGCTATTTTAGATGCAATTAAAACCCTTGATTTAAATATATTAAATGGTAATTAGATACTTTTACCTACTATGTAACGAACCCAAGACAATTAATTTTACGATAAAATATTATTAGTTACCTACTTGCTTTCTAGACTCTTGCTTTTGTTGTTTTTTTTGTCACTTATTTTACATTACTTATTACTGTTTAGATTGAAACATTTGTTAACTGTCTTGCTTACAAGCCAACCATAGGACATTTTCTAGTAATTTGTGGATAACGTTGTTGACTATACAGAAAGTTATCATGTTTTTAAATAACCTTGTAGTATTTTTTATTTTATGGTTGTTTGTTATCTTTAAAATAAATAAAAATAAAATAAATAAAATTTCTGTCAATTAAGTATGACAAGACTAAGACAACATGGTGACAAAATCACTTCCTAACATGAGTTTATCATAGCGTAACGGTTTTAAGAAAAAATCTAATTTTCTCTTAAAAATAGACTGAATCCAGAAAACTTCATATGACATTTTTAACTTAAAATTTGATCAGAAATCAGCTGTTGAATATTTTCCCGGAAAGACATAAACCTTGATATAATTTTCAAAGACCGTTCTATTGATACCCCACACGCTTATATACATAAAAAAATTCTATCCCTCAGTTACATGTATGGAGGGATTGGAGGGCCCCAACCCCATTTTTTTACAATATAATATCATAATTCAGTAGCGGTTCATGCAACACATATTCTTACCAAATTTAAATTTTGTAGCGTTTATAGTTTCCGAGTAAATCGGATGTGACGGACGGATAGGCGAACAGACGGACATGACCAATCTATAAGGGTTCCGTTTTTGCCATTTTGGATACGGAACCCTAAAAAGAAACAACTAAAAAAAATTTATATCAATTTGACTTGTTCCACAAATAGAGAAAATCATTAAAACAATATAATTAAACGGGTTTTGGCCTGTGGTAGTAGCAGCCCGTACTTGCTCGAACACATGTTCGCCAACAAACTAGCAGTATGTAACAAGTTATGTATGACTATACACTTACAAGCATGTGCCATGAGGATTTGCTTGTATCTAAACTCCCGTCTTGTGGTAGGAGCCCGTACTTGCTCGAACACATGTTCGCCAACAAACTAGCAGTATGTAACAAGTTATGACAATACACTTACAAGCATGTGCGGTGAGTATATCCTGCGGCATTATTTGTATATTTATTTACCACAAATATTTGTTCCTTGGTCATGGCTGTCTATGTATTTAAGTATCTATCTATTATATTTTATTATAATATTGACGCCCACGTCACAAGTCTTAATTGAGCTTACCGTGTGACTAGGTCGATCTGTGTAAGATGTCTCAACTCAAGATATTTACTAATTATTTATTATTATTAATAAACTGGCAGTATCTGAACAAGTATTAACTACTATACACTTACAAGCATGTGCGGTGAGGATTTGCTTGTAGCTAAACTCCCCGTCTTGTGGTAGAAGGAGGCCGTACTTGCTCGAACACATGTTCGCCAACAAACTAGCAGTATGTAACAAGTTATGACTATACACTTACAAGCATGTGCGGTGAGGATTTGCTTGTAACTAAACTCCCCGTCTTGTGGTAGAAAGAGCCCGTACTTGCTCGAACACATGTTCGCCAACAAACTAGCAGTATGTAACAAGTTATGACTATACACTTACAAGCATGTGCGGTGAGGATTTGCTTGTAACTAAACTCCCCGTCTTATGGTAGAAGGAGCCCGTACTTGCTCGAACACATGTTCGCCAACAAACTAGCAGTATGTAACAAGTTATGACTATACACTTACAAGCATGTGCGGTGAGTATATCCTGTGTATTTATTTATCACAAATATTTGTTCCTTGGTCATGGCTGTCTATGTATTTAAGTATCTACATATATGTATCTACCTATCTATTATATTATATTATCGTCGTCACGTCACAAGTCTTAATTGAACTTACCGTGGGACTAGGTAGATTTGTGTAAGATGTCTCAACTCAAGATATTTACTTATTATTATTAATAAACTGGCAGTATCTGAACAAGTATTAACTACTATACACTTACAAGCATGTGCCGTGAGGATTTGCTTGTAACTAAACTCCCCGTCTTGTGGTAGAAGGAGCTCGTACTTGCTCGAACACATGTTCGCCAACAAACTAGCAGTATGTAACAAGTTATGACTATACACTCACAAGCATGTGCGGTGAGGATTTGCTTGTAGCTAAACTCCCCGTCTTGTGGCAGAAGGAGACCGTATTTCTGCTCGAACACATGTTTGCCAACAAGCTGGCAGAGCCGCGCCATTGCCGCGTCATGGGAACGCATCTGAACAAAATAAATACAAATACAAATAGTTTATTCGTGGCAAATATAAAAAGTATGACAGGACAAAACAAAACAGTCAAATTCAGCATTCAATATTATAACGTTTGAACGCCAATTGAGATCCTTTTTATTGAATAATCCTTTTTATTGTGTTAGCGAGTATATGGAAATTAATTATTGTCCTAATACTCTTTATTGACATATTATTGATACTTTATTGTTACATTGTTATTTAATTTTTATTGTCGTGTTAGTATAAGTTGACGATCATTATGAGATATGTAGATGTAGATATTATGTAATTTACGGAATTTTTAATGTTTTTTAATTCATATTATTTTTTCTAATTTATTTATTGTAATTTTCATATTTTTTGACATTTACCATATTAATATTGACGATCATAATATAAATTCGTATAAATTAGGCTAAGTTAATTTATAATGTAATTTAATATTATGAAATAAATAAATCTAAATCTAAATCTAATCTATACCACGAAATGGACTCGCCACAGCATAATGTCGACCCGAAAGCCAACGCTGATCTTTCGACGAGCCCATTTTTGTGGCCACGATCGCAGCGTGTGAACATGGCCTAACAATTTGCGCCTAATGTAAGACGCCAAGTAGGGCAACACACAGATAAGATGACGTAACAAGGCCATGTGTCACATAGGTCAAAATTTTTTTCAATTACAAAAAGTTTTATGTTTACAATTAAATAAACATGATACATGATTTATATCGTACTATTTTTAATCATACATCAGTGAATTGCGAAAAGTGTTGTGACAAGAGTATACACGTACTATTAAAACGTGTGAGGTTAAGTACGACAAAGAAAAATAAAGTATTTACCTACTTATTCATAAACGTCTCGATAACTTAGCAAGCCGCTAAGTATTGGTTGTCTTTTTCGGTCTCGTCAATATGTCTATAAGACCGAAAGAGACGAACAATAGTTAGCGGCTTGTTAACGTAGGATACGGTTATGAATCAGGGGGTTATTATACATATAACCACCTAAGGCCTGGGGCCTATTTCTCGAAAGCTTGCAACTTGTAATACAAGCGGAAGTCCTTATTTAATTAATAGTGTCAAAAAGAGACTTCCACTTGTATTACAAGTCACAAGCTTATGAGAAATGGGCCCCTGGATTGCACTTGTGAGTTCTTACGTAAGTTGTAGGGACGGAGCTATACTAAGGAATGGGAGGTGAATATCGCTATCTCATTCCTTAGTATAGCTCCGTCCCTACAACTTACGTAAGAACTCACAAGTGCAATCCAGGGGCCCATTTCTCAAAAGCTTGTAACTACTTACAGGCTTGTAAGAACTTACAGGTGTAATTCCAGCCTAAGCCATACTAGAGAAGTATCCAAAATTTGTCATTTAACCCTTAAATGCATAGTGATGTATATATGGATCATGTACTTTCAACCCTATTGACAACATGTCAGAATTCAAATTTGAATAAATCTTTGTCAAGGTCATGCATTTAAGGCTTTAAGGGTTAAATTTTTACCTACTGGGCAGGATATAAAATTGATTTTAGTTTGTTAAAAAATTTTACGAGTAAAAACAATTGCAACTCTGTTCTAAATTTGATAATTTTTTCGTCCCATATTAATAAGAAGGTATATTCGTCAGTAGAACACCTATATAATGAAGGCTTCGTTAAATTAGAATAATCTTAAAAATTTAAAATTGTAACTCAGCTTCAGTATTTATGATCTTATAATGAAAATTATATATTAAAATTGTATTTTTTTTAAATACCTGGTCAATAGGCAACACAGCTGTCAGAAGAAGGTCAGGGGCCACAGCATAAGCGGGTAACACTAGACCTGGACAGTCCAGGAGTTGCAGGTCTGCGTCCAGAACTAAACTCTGTATGTGACGCGTGTGACCCGGCATCGAACTTACGCTGACCTGTAACGAATTTACTTATAAAGACCGTGTCTCTAATTCCAGGTGATAAGTATTGTGTATAGGTCCCGGGAAAATAACTGATCTCTCTGCGACTCGTAATTATAGGCTGGACAAATATTTGACAGATGGCGATACAAACGACATTTATAGTCGGCCCGGGGAACCTTGATCCCTATGACAGCTGTCAGTTCAATACATTACTTGTCAAGATGCGACATTGTTGACAGATAATGTATGGAACTGACAGCTGTCATAGAGATCAAGGTTCCCCGGGTTGGCTATAGCACAGAATATATAAAGTACAGAAGCTTCACTGCTTTGATGTTCACAAATGCCGGCTTTTTATGTGCCTACACAATTATTATTACCAAACAAAACGGCGCGCGAGGCGACGCGAGCAGCTGAAATGGGCCGTATTGCGTGGCGGAAAGGTCGCTTATAAGCCGCACGCCGTCGAAAACAGGGTTGTCAATTATTGAAAACTAATAAAATAACGAACGGCGCTATGAGGCGTCTGACAAATACATAACTGCAATGATATCTACGGCGTTAATAGCATTCGTCTTGATAGCTAATTGAACAATTTAGTTCATGCGTGATTATAGAATTTACCTAAGCATTTCATACACGTGATTCAAAAATATTTGTCTCAACTTTGGCGGCACCTTCTTTGTGCTTCGGCCGCGCGCGTCCGGGGGTATTGTTTGAGGTGTGAGTGAGATAGCAACACGACTTTGCTAACTTTAGGTGAATATCCATTCGAATAATCCTGATAATAACACGAACATTCTAAAAATATCTGTAGACAGTATGTGAGGTGTGCAGAAATTAATATATCTGCTTAATGCATTTTAAAAGAAAGAATTACGTTAGGTACCTACGCATTCATTAGGTACAAAAGCAGCATAAATCAGTAATGGTTTAAACACAATCGTAAGGCAGACGTATCACGGCATTTTCTCTTATGTGAATAAAGTCAGACAACCAAATAATATGTTAGGACAAAAGGCGCGAAATTCAATAATAGTATGAGAGAACGAAGATTTTTACATTATTTAAATGTGCCGCTTTTTTACTGACAAATTTGTCCGAAAATAAACCGTTTTGTCTGTAATTGACTTGAGTTTCTGAGAATTTAATTTACTACGAATGTAGGTAATAAGTAGCGGCTGTACGAAAAACGCATCATGAAAATTAACATTATTATTATTATTGCAACATACTGCTATGCAGTATATTTTCGGCATTTTCATTTAAGATGCACATGTGTAAAATAATCCTAATATTTGCGCTCGATATATTTCGCGATACGTGACGAGCCTGCGTTGTTTTAAACGTGCGTTCCGAGACAGCGCGCGCCAACCATTGAATAGACCACGGAGACGGGGCGCTCTGCATGTACTTGTGCCCGCGCGACGGAATCGCGGGGTGACACCCCCTTGGCTATAGCTACATTTTTTATATGGGTGATTTTTTTTTCTGTCTGTTATTACCATGGCTACGGTCTCCCGAGTCATGTTGGCTTTATGCAAAATCATGCTACTTAAATTATGTAAACTTGCATGTTGTTCCTTTTTGTAGGTGGACCAGGCTTATTAACACCAGAAAAATGTTTGCATAATTCAAGTTGTATAATTTTGCATAAAACCAACGTGACAATAAATAGAAGTTGTTAGCTTTCTGCGAAACTATGGCCAAATTGTCTACCTTACATTGCAATCTACAATAGAACAATTGAGGTTTAACCATAAAACATAACGAATACAATTACCTTTTTAGTCTGCATCAACACATTGACAGTACTAGATTTCCCCACATTCGGGTACCCAATCATACCCACTGTTAACCTAGGCGGGTTCTTCAAGTAACTCAACTGTTGTTTTTTCAATACTTCCACCAATCTATCTCTATCAAAGATTTCATAAGAATTCTCCACTTTTTCAACATCTTCCAAAGGTTCTATCGGCTTTCCTAATCTTAAATTTTCCAGAACCGTGTCTAAAGTATCTTGGATTTTACTCAATCTATCAGCGGTATTGGAAACGGCAGTGTCAAGTACTTTAATTTGCTTTTTAAATAATTCTATGTCTTCTTCCGTGCTTTTTAAGTTTTCATCTTCATCAATGGAATCATCTGAGTCGGCTGATTCAGTGTCAGAGTTTTGGTCTTTCTCTGTCTCACTCTCTTCCGATATCTTTCTCTCTTTTGTTTCTTTAGCGGCGGAGAAAAATATTATAGGAACATTCTGTAAGAAGAAATAGTAATAAATGTTAGGTACGTTACTTAGGATAGTTTAATTGAATGCTACATATAGACGGTGTTTTATGAGTAATAACCTTGCACACACCGTATAAATGTCGTACGAAGCAACTTTTAATATAGAACCAACCCCGAAACCACGAACAAAAATTTTTTTCATACATATTGGTTACGTGATCTCGACATTTGGTATGGGAAAGTCATAATGGTAATGAAAGAGTAAACAATTTTTACATGACATTTTATTGAAAAGGATTAGAAAAAAAAATCGAAAAATTTATTTATAATATTTTTGCCAGCAAGAGTATAAATGATTGTATACGACTCATAATTAAATTCATTTTTCAGAAGCGTATCTTAATAAAAAGACAGGTCAAAATTGTTCACACTTTACATTAAATTGAATTGATATAAAGAATCACATCAAAAGAGTTGCTTTTTCAACAGTACTAACGGACTAAAAAGGACTAAAAAGAATAAGAATAAAAACACACCTCTTTGCTAAAATATTCTGCCCACGCTTTCCTCTCATATTCCGTAGTTAAATCTGCTTTGTTCAGAAGCAAAATACATTTGCATTTCTGTTCACTTGCGTATTTCTCCAAGTCTGCACACCTGTAAGTAAACAGATATTATTTGTTTGTTTATTTAAGAAGCAAACATTCACATACAATCTCTACATAAGATGAAGGTATACAAACAGACCTATTATTCTAAATATTGGATGTCATATACCAAAGAAAAAACTACCAAGATCACCAACGTCCGAGATGGAAAGCAGGAACTGAGGCCCATGGACATAGTGACCAAATAATCGCCTATGCGCTGCCTACCCTAAGGACTTAGATGGATTGTCTCTATCTATGCCAGTAATTACACCGGCTATCTTACTCCCAAACCGAAACACAGCAGTGCAAACACTGCTATTTAGCGGCAGGTTAACGGGTAAGACGGTGGTAGCTATCCGGGCGGACCCTTCACGAGGTCCTACCACCAGCAAACGATATTAAAACAAATTCTAACTACTACTCCCTCCTACTACTTCCCTCTTACTTCCATTGTCCCTCAGACAGTCCCAGTCTGTGGCGTCACTCAAGAACAGTCTGAAAAAATTGTGGCTCTCCGACATTTTGTGAATTGGTTGAGTATTATATTTATTGATGTGTAGTATATGTACGTATATGTATTTAATATTTTAATTATATGTGTATTGGATGTATGAGTTTATGTTAGTTGTTATAATAACAGTTAAGTTTTTGGTATTACTCAAATATATACTCCACTGTACACGGTATGTTTGTCTATCTTTTGCTTCATATATACGACTTCTTTGCTCAAAGGTTAACTGGAAGAGATCCCTTACAGGGATAAGTTCGCCTTTGTACCTGTCAAATTCTTTGTAAAAATGTGTATTTTTGCCTGTGTTTTGTGTACAATAAAGAATTTACATACATACATACATACTACTCTCTTCTACTTTTGTCGATTGGATGAAATCGGAGAGATAGTACTCCGCTGATAGGTATGGCTAGGTATGGTTGATAGGTATTTCATGCAATTTTTACAAATTATATTTATGCTTAATACTACTTGTTTTTCATTTTTGCATGTCCCAAGCGGAAAAGGCCTCCCCCAAATTTTCCCATTCCTTTCTGTTCCATGCTGTTCTCCACCAGTGTCTGTGGAACCTGCCGAGCTCGTCTCTCCATCTATAGTTTGGTCTACCTTGAGTTCTTTTTTCTTCCATAGGTGTCCATTCTGGTCCACCTGGTTGTCTGTTCTGGCATATATGGCCAACCCAGGCCCATTTGCTCTTCTTTACAAATACTGCCACTTCTTATCCAGGTATAAGTAGTAAAAAACCGACCAAGTGCGAGTCGGACTCGCGCGCGAAGGGTTTGTTATCAATTTATTATTAAAAAAATACAGTTAAATCAACCTACCTCAAAAACTGGGAGATAATTTAATCAAACCAAGAATCGTTGATAGAGTTTATTAATGTGCATAGCATATATTTTTTAGAATTTTATATCGCGCAGTTTAAAAAATAGAGGGCGGGGACACATTTTTCAGACTTTGAGAGCTGATATCTCGAAAACGATTTGCTTAAATAAAAATGAGATTCATAAACGTTCATATCATTTTCAAAGACCTTTCTATTAATACCCCACACGCTCATATACAACTAAAAAAAATGTCTATCCCTCAGTTACATGTATAGAGGGCCCCCACCCCAATGGTTTTTTTTACAATTTAGTATCATAATCCTGTAGCGGTTCATACAACACATATCGTTACCAAATTTCGTTACTGTAGCATTTATAGTTTCCGAGTAAATCGGCTGTGACAGACGGACAGACGGACATGACGAATCTATAAGGAATATAGATCACATAAGCAAACTAACCTGAAGAGAAGTGGGTTCCTAGCATCCAGCAGTATGAGCACGATGTCAGCCTTCTCCAGGGTGCGCCATAACTGCTTCCACAGTTCCAAGTTACGCTCGTATGGTGTCAGTGCGGCGCCTAGCTTCGCCTTTAAACAAGTACAATTTAAAAAAAATTAAAAAATATCTTGGGACATCATACACAGATTGACCTAGTCCCATGGTAAGCTCAATAAAGGCTTGTGATGTGGGTACCAAGCAACAATATATATAATAGTTAGATACATATATATATCGGCCGCGTGGTGACGGCAGTAAAAATACATTTGTCACCACCCCAACTCCTCCTGCGGGTGTCGTAAGAGTCGACTAAGGGATTGAAGTGTCACTGACCATTATTTGATAAAAGATTGATGATGGGCAGCAGCGTCATCATAGTGGACACATTACTGCGATCGCCAATCCGCTGCTTGCCCAGCGTGGCGTTTATAGGCATTTACCTCCTAATTCGACTATACACATAGTTAATAGGAAAGGCCTACGTCCAGCAGTGGACAATCATGGGCTGATGATGATGATGATGATATATAGATACTTAAATACATAGACAGCCACAACCACGAGGGGCAACTATTTGTGATAAATAAATACACAAATAATGCCCTTGCTGGGATTCGAATCCGGAACCTCCAGCTTGGTAGGTATGCAGGGTCACTGCCAACTAGGCTACGGAGGCTGACAACTGACAACAAAAGAAAATAAATGAAGCCTGTACTAAGCGATATCACTCTAACTAGGACGTGACAGACAAGAAAATGATGGAACCATAAATTGGGGCTGTCAATCTTTAGTAAATAATTATATTTTATTCTTTATTACTATAGTTATGTATATAATTAATAATTATTAAAGTTAATTATTCCTTGTTTATTGTACCTTGAGAAACCTTATTAGGAATTATAAGTTTGTTGCAATATTTAATCTATTTGATTACTCATGTGATCAGCTTTATTTCTACAATAAACTACTTTTTGCCAATCCACCGATATTCCATACAAAAAGTTTTTCTCAAAATTGTGGTTTTATCAAAGTTCTTTTTCATAAACAGAGGAGTCAAAAATTGCTAAAAAAAATATATATATACACAATTGTGCGGGACAACCCATGTTATGCTCCAATGGTCGGATAATGGCAGTGATAATACCTGCAAGTCGTTGAGATGGCGACGCCATTCAAGGAATGATTCTCGTTCTCGGTTGATTTGCTCCTCTGCAGTGATTCCTGGGCTCCAGGCAGGTCTACAAATTATTATAACAGATATAGTATTCTAGAGGTAGTATGGGCATTTTCACTTCTAGGGATACCCAATTAGCGTGATTAAAAAGCTTAACAGCCCGGCCACGACATTGGTCTAAGGCGACCAGCGGCGAGCAAATCCATGAGTTGGAGCGGGATGCCAATATGGGTACGAGAGGGAGCACGTATGGTTTTCCGCTAAGCCAGTCGCCTTAGACCGATGTCGTGGCCGCGGCGTAACTGCTGTCAGGTTAATGACAATTAAGACCCACAAAAAACCGCTTAAAGCAGTCCATCCTGTACGATTTTCTGCAGTCAGACTGCAATTCTCATACAAATTGCTTGCCCATCCCATGCATAGCCAGTATAACTACAAAATCTTCATGAATTTAAACTTGATTGGTGTTTTTATATTCTTATATCAATCAAAGTTTGTAAAATTAACACCAAACTTTAGTTTTTACTGAAATTAAATAGTGTCAACCTAGTTACAAACCTGATTGTAGCTAAGCTTTTTTAATCTCACACTACTTAGTGGTGTGAGATTGTGTGTGTGTGGCTGTGGGTGTCTCTAAAAGTGAAAATGCCCACATGAAGCCAGAGGATATCCCATTTTTAATTGTGTTTAGGATAGGGACCAGAACCGTTATTTTCTCGATACAAAAAGAATGGTTCTTTTTTTGTTTCTTTTTCGTTCTTCAGTATATAAATTGTAAGTTAATGAAGTAATTTTAAATTATGATATTGTAAATTACAAAAAATATTGAGCAGTACATAAAGAGTACGAAACATTTTAAAATATTGGGCTATTTCGAAGTTTTTTGTAAAATATCGGTTCCTAGGATGAATAATTGCTTGTATTGTGAATCAGGAGGATTCATTGTGTCAATGGCAAAATGTATTATTTATTCCTTTATAATTCAATGTAATACCTCCTAGGCACTGTCAGGGGCTCATCAAAGTTAGGCTGCGAAGTTACCGCCTCCACCTCACTTGGCACTGACTTCACATATCGCAAGTTCATCTTCTCTGCTGTGAACTCCCGCTGCGCCAGCTCCGCTGTGGATAGGAACTCTTGGAGAGACGACTCTGCTGTTACTGACTGGAGGTTCAACCGACCCCAGTCATAGCCATCGTTGATTTCTGTTGTGTGTAGCTGGAATTGAATGTAAGGTATCAAATGCCTTAAATTTATTATCATTAACTATTTTTCTCCATATCTGGGATAGTTTGTGATAAAATATTCAGACTTAAGACTTACTTATAAGTGAAATAATGTAATTATTTTTTAATTGGTATATTCCTTAGATTTTCATTGGGTTTCCTTAAATTTTTTTAATTAAACTTGTTAAAATAAAAAGTAAATTCTATTTATATTATTATGATAGAAAACTCATATCTTTTTCTAAATTTATATTTTATAGTACTTGTCTAAATCATATAATATATGTATACAAGTAAGAGCTGTATAAAAGTTACCAAGGGTTACAACAATAAATCAATACATATAAAACATCCTGCTATTTCAATTGATTTTTATTGACTTTTCGGAGGACATATAATATAAAGGTTAAATCAATATTGCACAAGATTGAGTAACAAATCTAATTCGAATTAAACTGAAGGTAGGTTAGTTAGCATACACAATACATTTTAACATTTACTACCCCCAAGCGTGTTTAAAAAAAGCCTAGTCGAGTATTTAGTATCCAATTTATCATTGGTAAATTACATTACATTTTGTAGAACACTCAATCAAAAATAAATAGATTGTAAACAAATTACCATTGTGTCTTCGACATGTTTTTTGTGTCTATTTTTGGAAAATCTGTCTTTGATGAGAGCGCGGCCTAATGAATCTTTATTTTTCTTCCCCATTTTTTACATGTGTTGAATAAGTTTTCTATGAAATCACTTATTTTAATTTTAAAATGCAAATGTGTAATGAGTAAACGCAATAGTCGACGTCTCGTCTCGATTTACAACTGTCAAGAAACACATGTTTTGTTTTGACATTTACTCTCACAGGGTAATGTTCCAAAACCATTCCTAAACAAACAAATAAGTTGATCTTGAAAAAAAGTTGATTGATTTTGTCCATGGATGTAGTGTTTAATATTTTGTCTGTGGATAGGACTAACCGTTCCGTTCTACGCTCGATCTTAGCCAATCGCAAAGCATGAATGTAGGATTAATATGGATTTGACAACGTTATAATAATAGCAAGAACGAAAGGGATGGTCTTATGAAACTTTTTACTAGTGGAAGTGAAAAGGAACGATAATCGTCCGTCCTTATCACTGTGCCACTATTTTTTGTGTGTGTGTGCGTTAGATGCTAAATGTAAGTGCCAGACAAATGCGTTGAATACGTCACTAAGTGCCTGTGTGGCACTTTCGTCTTAGTAGTAAGTGACTATGTCTATCCCTCTTAGTGGCACACTATGTGCGGCCCCTCGTCGCAAAGCATGAATGTAGGATTAATATGGATTTGACAACGTTATAATAATAGCAAGAACGAAAGGGATGGTCTTATGAAACTTTTTACTAGTGGAAGTGAAAAGGAACGATAATCGTCCGTCCTTATCACTGTGCCAATATTTTTGGGTGTGTGTGCATTAGATGCTAAATGTAAGTGCCAGACAAATGCGTTGAATTTTTTTCGTCTTAGTAGTAAGTGACTATGTCTATCCCTCTTAGTGGCACACTATGTGCGGCCCCTCGTCGCAAAGCCATATTTGTATCGATTTCGTGACATCTACTGTATTTTGATAATTGTTAAACGAAACGTCATTTCGTCTGAGCATGGACTGAAGACGAAACGAAATCTTCGATTAGGGAATTGTTTTGTGAATTTTCATTGTTATTTACAGGTATTTTATATAGTTAAATTGTTATTTCATTGTAGTTTGAACTATTTGTATCTGGATTCCCTGAATAAGTCCGTTACTTGCTAGTTTCAGTAATGATGTCCGGATATTATGACCAACATCACCGCTGGGAGCCACTTGCTGAATTCCATTTCAACATTGATAGCGATGAAGACGAGCTGTTCGATGAAAATAATTATATCTACTGCTTATGCAGCAGAGTTTGTATCAGGTATGTAACTTGTTTATTGACTAAGTATAACCATTTAGGAAACTTACCTTCTATTGCTTTCTGCAGTGTTATTGTGCTCTGGTCTTATGCCTGCATGATTCTTCTACAATATCCAGCATAAATATTATTTCGATCAATAACAGTTCTCTTTCTATACCATATATAAAGTTCATTCTGAAGAATTAATGAGAACATATAATAGTTGTATTTATACTGTTACATTTTCTCAGGACATATAATTCCCTGTAACATTTGGCATTTCTCAAACTTATGCTAACAAGCAGTACAAGCCCACAGTTGCATGGACCCATTAGTGAATTTCATACAATAGTTCTTCCAATATTATGCCACATAACAAGTACCATTGTTTTACTCTTTGCCTCTCCTTATATCCTTACTACTATACACTTCAAGTCCTAAGTCCCAGATGGATGTCCTGTGCTCCCTCCGTCTTAGGAGGACTTAACGGGGGGCAGATGGAGTTCACAGTGTCATTGTTTTCTGTCTTAAGTGATGAGTCAGAACAAATACAGCAGTGGAGCAAGTACATAGAAGCAGGGACGAACCAGTATTTGAAAAAAAACCTTAAATTAGTCCAAGATTTCAAAATGTTTTATAGTGCATTCCACGAAAAAGAGTTTACTTTTAATTTAATTTTATAACTTTCCATATATTTCTAAGGTAGCTGTCATACCTTAGAAATATATGGAAAGTTATAAAATTAAAATACATCAAAAATTTTATTTGTAACTTTCTTAGATGTACACAAAGAATGACTACCCGCCATTCTAGCAGAACAAAGCGAAAACCTCGAAATAGCTCCATATTTTACATATGTAGTACTCAATATTTTATGTAATTTACTACATCATATTTTTGAATAACTCCATTAACAAAGAATTTATATACTGAAATTAGAACCATTATTTTTTATGGATTAAAAACATATATATGGATTAAAAACATCAGACGAATCACGTGTAATGTTTGTTACTTGCTGGTGAACAGTATTATAGCTAGGAAAAAAAATCTATTCTTTTTCTGAAACACTATTTAAATAAACCCAGATGTCAAACCCTGAACTGAGTTTTAAAACTTCGCGGAAATTACCTGGCAAAACAGTTTTTTCCCATCATGTGTGCTTAATAAAGTACATAAATTCAGGGGTTATCAAAAAAGGACTACTTAAGCAATAAATTACATGTCATATTGGCTATTTCCTGAAAATATCACCTAATATCACCATGGTTGGGGGGTCTAAAATAGGCCAAAATCGTATGACGTGATTAATGGAAAAGCCCTAAGGCAGGGTAAAAGGCAGATCTTCTTGGCTTTAGTTGGTTTACTCTTCTCTCAATTTCTTTTTCCGAGCCGAGAGTGTGGTTCCTATAGTAACTTTAAAATAAACTTTATTTATTATGTCATGTTAAAATATCAGTCATCTCCATATTTTTTTAAATCGAAATACCGCCCTGTGTCAGGACTCATGCCGATCACTGCAAATAAGACCTCATTGGTTTGACCAAGTTTCCTAGCTAGTGGTCGAAATGTCTCCATAAAAATTAAATTGTTACAGGGATGGTGTAAGAAGACATGTAGAAAAAGAAGAAGGCAGCGAGAGTGACGTGGAGGTGCTCCGGGACTCGCAGTCCCAGGAGTGGGAGGACGAGTCACATGTCCACTTCTCCGTTGATACTTCTTACAAGGTCAAGTGTGAGGTAAGGTTCACATTTTTTTTACCTTTGTAATAATATTAACCATTTTGCAGTTATAACAACATACATACATCATCACCATGGCTATCTCAGTCCACTGATGGATCTAAGACCATATGCGTATAGAGGCATTAGGAGGTAAATGCCCATAATTGCCACTATGATGATGCTGTTGCCCATTATCAATCTTTTATCAAAGAATGGTCAGTGAGACTTCAGTCCCTTAATCGAAAAATCTTTGAGCATTAATAATTTAAGGTTTTTAGAGTGTTCAGAGAATAGTAATTTAGGCTTTTAGGCGAAAAGGAGCAAGTGTTGCAAATGAAATGGACCTGTTTGTTTATTATGTTTAATACGTATTATGTACCTTACACTTAGAGCCCGACATGCTCTTGGTGGCACAGAAAATATGTGAAAGTAATGTTATAAAATCGTTTATGAAAAATCTTTCACTAAGTACTTGTCATTGACATGGTCCTAGAGTTAGGGCTCCAATCTGTGAATCATACAGTATCCAAGAAAAGACATATACAATGGAAAACAATAAAAAAATCTGGTTTTGACTCTTGGCGAATAAAGCCTTTTCTTTCTGATTTTTGTGGGTTATTCTCATTTGCTACCACCTATCTGATACCTGTGGTAACACTTTTTTTCCCATCTGTTACCATTAAATTACATTACTTGGTACCACCAATACAGATTACTTGGTACCACCAATCACAACTACTGGGAAAAAGAAATCTCAGGCATTCCCAGTTGTTACCACTGGTGACAGATGGGTGGTACTGGTAACAGATGGGAATAACCCATTTTTGTTTTAATATAAGTGTAATACTGCATTACAACATTAAATTACAGAAAGATGAAGGCGCCAGCTGTTACTGCAGTGCATCGCACACAGACAACTA
Organism: Thaumatotibia leucotreta; assembly: GCA_025490895.1. NCBI lineage: Eukaryota > Metazoa > Arthropoda > Insecta > Lepidoptera > Tortricidae > Thaumatotibia > Thaumatotibia leucotreta. The sequence continues at coordinate 96,242 of JALPQI010001851.1, forward strand.
TTGCTCCACAGACGAGCATGACCCCGCACAACTCCACGGCTTATCCCACGCTCTACAGCCCAGCGACAGTGGTGCAGACCTAACCTACCCGGACTGTCTCTCCGACAACTACAAACTAGAGAAAATGGACCAAGACAACGAGACAAACGAGAACTATCTCACCGAAAACACTTGGGACAAATTCTGGGCTGTCAACGGAGAACGACTCATATGGGCTTCCTGGATTAAGAAATACAGCAACTATATTAACCCTAATTATTTGGATGAGAATAATGAACTAGCTATGGACGAGCAGAATATACCGAAACAGCATTCCGCTGATGCTATTTTTGAAAAGGAAACTGATAGGTTTAGGAAAAACTTGAACGAGGAAGAAAATATGAGGGATAGGAAGTTCTCTTATGATTCTAAAGTTAATCCTTATAAGAAGAAGAAGTCTAATCAGCCTGTTGAAAAGGATAAGAATGTTGAAGGAAATAAGGATGATATTTGGTTGCCTATAGGTCGAAGGCGATCATGTTCTGAACATGATAGAATGATCAGCCCAAGGGACTATAGCTGGCACTGATTCCATGACCAATGTGACTAAGATTACCCTCTCAAGTTACGACGTAACTTCCAGTCATGTCACTTCAGAATCTACACCTACAGATGATTACAGTGTGTCGTCATCAACATCAGATGACCAGTCTAACGATCAGACAAGAATCGCTAACATAGATGATCAAGACCAACCTCTATCAGAAGAGTTGGATACGGAGCAATATTGGCAGTTCTTATGGAAGAAGCATTTCGGTGAACAATATGCCTTGCATTACGCAAACTATCTAGATAGCCATGCGCAAGAATTACCCGACATCACAATAGAGACAGTTCCTGAGAAAAAGGTAGAGGAGAAACTTGATATAGAATGTGAAAACAGTGAGGGCAATTCTCAAGAAATGCCAACCGTTATCGAAGTACAGGCTCAAGTCGATAAAATTAAGTTAGAAGACAAAGTTAGTAAACCTAGAAAAAGGAATAAGAAAACGAATTCTCGATATCTAGGGTCAGTTGGAGTGCTGCTACAGAATTTGCTCAAAGAAGAACAGAAGAAGAAAGAATCTGGTGAAGTTGATGCTGCAGAAGGAAATGACAATCAGAATGAAACAGTAAATCAAAGTCAGAATAACTCAACAGATTCAGTAGATGGTGTTGCATCAGTTGTTCCTCAAAATGAAAGTAGTAGGCGGTTGTTAGAAGGTGACGATGGGGACGAACCTCCGGAGGAACGAACAGTGTCTTTAAAGAGGAGGTAAGTCAATAATTGTAACAATGCAAAAAACTCTAGTTTTAAAAAAAGTTTATGAACTCAATTATGTACATTTGAGTACTCTTTATCGCACATCATAATAGCTATGAAATAATAACTATCTGCAAAAATAAAAGCACCCTAGTTCTTTTTATTTTTGCAATTTTGTAGGACGTTCGAAACCGTATTTGTTTTTTTTTTCAATTATTATAAGCAAAAATTAGGGGTCGCTACCGAAATAATAAACAAACGACTAATCATTTTGCCTTTCTTGAAATTCGTACCGTCAAATGCTGCAACTTTGCCAACCTGCTACAATTTTGCCCATTTTACAAAAACCTACTTTTCTACCAAACTGTTACATATTCTTTTCTTCTATAAATAGTAAAATTTGTAGAATTTATCTGGCAACCCATTTCAACATATGTTTTCCTGGCAACACAGGTACTTTTAAACCCAGTCGGTGTCAACGCTTAGAAAGTAACCACGTGTTTTTTCGATGTGTTCAAAACTTTTATTATAAGTGCGAAAATATATGTTATAGCCACATGTGGGGTACTCATATGGTAAATAAATATGCTCTTTGCAATGCTTTATGTAGTTTTTCATGTAAATAAACTCTTTTAAGGCCAGAATGACGACGGGCAATGTTGGGAAAGGTTTCTTAGAATGTACATGTCCCAAAATTGCCTGGTCTAGGGTTGTCACTATATTTATTGTATAAAAAAAAATATATATAAACTTAGTTTTATTAATTAAATCTGTAGCTACTATTACCTATTTGTTATTTCAACCCTTACAGTACTGAGAATTAGCAAATTAATAAAAGAAATGCAATTTTTTAAATTTGTAAAATTATTTGTCTATTTTCTTTGGCACAACCCTAGCTACTCTTGGGACAATGTATGGAAATGCTGTAGAACACGTCACAACTATGCCTACGTCGTAAAAAAAAAGACTTGCGTAGTATTTAGTGTATTCTACTGACACCTTGGCTTAGATATGACTGCTATAACATTAAAAAGGGGTTCCATTTTTAAATTCTTCATATATTACCACAGATAATCCACTAGGCAAAGTTGCAGCTTTTGGCTACAACTTTGACTGTAACTTTAAATGTTTCTAGAAGCTAAACTATTAGTATTTAGCATACTTTGAACAATGATACTAGTGTGTTTTGAACTAGATTAGCTTAGCAATGTAAAAAAGAGTACAGATAACACATACTTTAACAGTTACTTGAAAAAAACATGAATTTCCGTGCAAAGTTGTAGCAGTTGACGGTACTTCGGTAGCGACCCCTATTTTTTGTTTATAATAATTAGGTCAAAAAGTAGCCGAAAAAACCTCGCATGATTTATGCATGAGCCGGAATATAATGATAAAAGCTTAAAATAGGTGGTGATAATGATGCTAAAGCAAAAAAACCGGCCAAGTGCGAGTCGGACTCGCGCGCAAAGGGTT